>JAEIFU010000325.1:0-154894 GCA_018904235.1 Lordiphosa stackelbergi | reverse complement strand
ATTGATTTCGTTTGTTGGTTTGTGACTCACCCGCCAACATACAAGATTGTCGACGTCATGCTTAGGATTATTATTTTGTCGACGCGAGAGCGAAAGCTCTACCCTACCCGTGCCCCAATCTAGCTGGTAAACTGGTCATGATCTTGGACGATTTTAGCTACCTCAGCGTGTTGGTCAACGGGCGGGCAAAAGTTTAGCGAGAATGAGAGAGAGCTTTTGGGTACTTCGAAGACTGCGTCATGGCTTTATCGTAGTCCCACTTGGTCAGATTATTAGTTCGTCATTCGCGAATCAGTGCGGACGTCTGGTTGCCAAAGACCAGTGATAGCGGATCGTGGATTGTTTGCAAATTTAAATTAAAAAAAAAAAGTTTAGTAAATAACGGTAATTAAAAAAATTATAATTAGAAAGGGCGCCAAACGTTTCCAAAGATATGCATGGAAAAGTTTAAAGATATTGCAATGTCAGGTGAAATACCCTGTCCAAAGTGAAACAAGAAAGTGAATCATCCTATATACGGACCTTCCAACCGGTTGGAGGCCATAAACGTCAATGAGTTCCCAGAACAGCCACAAGTGCCTTCGCAATTGAAGGCCTTTGACTTTACCCTTAAGTGCTGTGCTGACCTAGACCTACAATCAGTTTAATGGCCATTTTAGGGTGCCTTAGCCAAAGCCTAAACCAAACTCTATACAATACAGTAATGCACCAAGATGCACGAGTTCAAGCGTCTACAACAGAACAGCTGGAAAAGAAGGCGACGACGACAACGCCGACGGCGAAAACAAGAAGACGCAGAAGAAGATGCAGCAGTAGCAGCTCTACTAGTGACAGCAGCTCCACAGATAGCTCCACAGATAGCTCCTCAGACTCCAGTCACTCCTCTAGCAGTAGCCACAATCATCCTTTAGTAGAACCGCCTCCCAGCCAAACCGTTGACTCCGAGTCGGACAGTGCTCCTCCCACACCCGTTGAAGTACCTGTAGATCCACATGCCTGGACTTCGCAAGATATAGCCAGCTGGGTGAAATGGCTATCGCGTAAATTTAAGCTAGAACCGGAGCCCGACATTAGTCGATTTCCCAAAGATGGTCAGGAGCTATGCCAATTGAGTCGTGCCGATTTCTGGGTATGTGCCGGTTCGCGACGTGGTGGCATTTTGCTGGCCAAGCATTTTGCCTTTAGCCTGTATCAGGCCACTGGACGGGAGACCAGTCCCATGCTGAACGAAAACGAACCAAGTGAGTAGTAGAAACTAATCTGGACAAACATAAATCAGAGATAGAGAGAGCTAAAGTGCGAGATTGAACTGTTTGGTAATTGAGGGCACGTCGCACAGTGAGTTGAATTGGGCAAAAAGGTTTCCAAAATGCTTCAATCAATTAGAAAAAGGAGACTGGAACTATTTGTTTCAGCTATTTAAACAAAAAGACGAATAAAATCTGTAGCTATTAAATATTGCATAGCTGTACACTAAAATAATTATTAAAATTTTTGGGGAACAAAAAATTGTATTAAGATTTTAACCTAAATTTTTTAAATTTAAAACAAAAATTATATTATTTATTTTTGGAAGTTTTTAATGCATAAAGTAAGCAAACAATAGTATGTACACTCAGAGAAAAATCAAGCCGAAATCAAGATTATTTTGATATCAAGCAGTTTTAAAATTCAAAAGTACGGTAAGACCGAATATTCTTGGACCCAAGCTGAAAATTCTGAAATCAAGCACGAATTTCTAAAACGTTCGAAAGACAAGTTTATATTGTCTTCTCCTATGCAACCAGATTTCATCCCAAAATATCAAAAGAAAAAAAAAAAAAATAAATTGAAACTCAATTTCTTTTCGGCGATTTGTGCTAGATTTCTTTTCTGGGTGGAATATTTAATGGTAATTTTAATATAAGCCTGAATACTTGGACCTACTATTAAAGAAATCATTTACAGTTTTAAGTTCGTTGGAACCAAAGTTTATATTATGTTCGTTCCTAAAACAAGTTTAAGTAAAATCGGAACATACCAGTTGAAACCGCCAGCTCAATCCGTAAGAAGAGGAAGACTTGATCTAGTAACCAAAAATTTTCTTGCCACCTTCCATATAAATTTGCCGAGTCAATATAGCCCTCTCTGTCTATCCGTCCGTTCGTCTGTATGAACACCTAAATCTAAGAGACCAGCTGGAGCAACCAAATTTGAAATGTAGCCTCTTATTGTTCGGTTTCAATTTTTTGCCACGCCCACAATAAAATAATGTTCAGTAACTCCCACAATTTTTAAGATATCGAGTTCAAATTCAAAACTTACATTTATATTCGCAATATCTATAATCTCTGAAATTACTTTCAAGATTGGATAATAAATAGCCGAGTTAAAAAATGTTTGCATACTTATCGGCTTTCTTCCAATGCGTAACGGGTACATCGAAGACGGTTAGAACCCTCTTTAGCTTACGCTCTTGTTTTAGTATGGTTTGAAATGCTGACCTCAAAATTCGATTTAAAAACTTTTTTTAAATAAAAACTTATTTTTTTTAAGTTTTTTCTATTTTTTAATTTTTAAGCCAAATTTTAATTTAATCACTTAATCCCCCTTTCTCCTCCCCCCCCTTAAAAAGTTTAGTGAGAAAATCATTTTTGTTTTCAATTGCTACCGCTTCCAAACTTTGTACAGATCAATATTATAGACTACCAAATCACAATTTTGTCAAGTTTGATTCAAATCGGATGACTATAGCATATAGCTGGCATAGGAACGATCGGTCAAAAATGTAGTTCTAGTGAGAAAACATTATTTTTTGATGAATATATCTTAAACTAGCCATAATATCAAACTGATAGCATATATAATCGCCCAAGGGTAAATATAAACTTCGGTAAAGCCAAAAAACTTCCCTCTATTTTTTATTTTTTCTACTTAAAAATCGAAAAAAATATGAATAAATACCAAAGCTGAGAACCACTGATTGTAGGTATTGTAGGTTTTAGAAAAATATTCATTGGCTTCATTATTTGTTCTGATCTTGATTATTTCGTAAACTTCAATATTCTGCCTGCTCGAGGTCTCGTTATGCTTGCACATAACTTGAAAAACAGAAACACATCACACCACAAAGGAGGCTAGTTGATCGTACAACTGTTTTATTGGTATCTCTAACAAATCATCAGCGATCTTTGCCTGTTTTTACTGACAGCCAGCAGCAACCTCTGTATGCCAGAGCTGCCATAATAGTTTGGGAATTCATAAACCACTTGACAGCAAAAGCTACCAGTACCCCTTTGTATGTGTGTCGTTGAGAGCCTCTTTCCATATAAAATGAAACTATTTCTGTTTAGATTTTATGCAACCAATGCCGGAGATGTTTGCTCCATAAATGAAACTATTTCTGTTTAGTTTCAGCAACTGGGTTCATTTGTGTGCTTTAACTACCTTTATAAGAATCAAACCTTCAATATTAAGCCGGCTCGCGGCTCCGTTATCTGAATTTTCGCTAACTTTTTATATTGAAGACGATGAAAAAGACAAAATTATTTGTAGTAAACACATTAAATACTCATATTTGACTTTTCATAAATTGAAGTATAAACGTAACTGTAAAACGAAAATTAAAGTGGTTAATATTTACTACTCATTGTTTCCGGAATCCGTTCAAAAAAAGTGGTTTCAAGACAATAGCGTTTAAAGTTTGGTTTGGTATCCATTTGGGTTTTAGCTATGATAGGAAAAAACAATTCATCCAATTCGGTTAATTGGTTCCTAATGAGATTTTGAGTTTAACAATGTTGGGTTGACTTTTAATGGACTATTTTTAATTATTGGCCACTTAGACGTAACTGCTCTAATGGAGGTATTTTTTGAAAAGTATGGAACCGACAAAGTAATGAAGATTAATAAATTCCTACTGTACGTAGTATATGTGGCCGTCTGTGGCCAGTGGTTAGTGTGCTGGACTGTTGGGCGGGAGGTGTGGGTCGATCCCGCTGAACTTCTAGTAATAAAAGTTTTTTTCTTTTAGAAACTGTTTTGATACGGTCACCTATCACCAGCTTAGTGGCGCCAACTTAATGGAAATCAAATTCAAAACTCCGTTCGGATCCGGCGTTAACGTAGGTCCTTTCTGTGCGAAAATTTAAAGAAAGAAGGATACCTATATTGTTTAAGTCAATCGATAATTGATTGGTAATCTATTGTTATTGCCCTTATGAACTGTTGGTTTCGGTCATTTGCTTAGATTTCGTTTAGGAAGAGGTTAAAAAATCCAAACTTTTTAGAAACTGTTTTTCCCCTGCAACTGAGAACATTGAGTAAGTCCGGAACCCCTTTCAATTGTTTTACTGTCTATTTTTAGTGCTATGAGCTTTTCTAGAAGTTATTTAGCTATAGAAGATGATGCAGATCTAGCGCATTAAAATGCAGTCAAATATTTAAAAGACGAGAACTTTTTATTTGCATTTTAAAATTGTTTCCATTTTAATGTTAAAAACTAATATAAACAAAAAACGTGGAAACTTTTACCCTGATTATACACGAAATAAATATCATGATAAATGCCCTGTAAAGTATGCAACCCTAATAATGGTGATTTAGCTGTCGCATGTCGCACATCAAATTCTAAAGTTTACAAATTTTAGAACTAAAAAATTTACGTTTTAATGAATCAATAATGAATAAAATCGTTTGTAATTCGAAATGGAAATTTTAAATTTTAGTTATTCAGAAAAGAACCATTTCAATACCTTGAATGGCTTAAAAGTTTAGATTTTTGCAACGAACTGTTAGCAAACGCGCCACTGTGCATTGTCCCTGAGGAACGATTTAGCCTGCGAGCGTGTGGAAGGGATTCCTTTGTGGTCAAGCCTCAATTGAATCCTTTTTTGGGAAATAATAGCCACTGATTAAGATGGTGAAGTACTGATTGTCCAGTTACTTATGGGCTTCAATGATTGTTTTTCCACTCCCTTCATCTTTTCACCTTCCCTTGCGAGGGGGAGGGCTTAATTACCTAAAGAAACTTTTCGTGCTCCACCCCAACCAAGCATAAGCATTCACACTTATTAAATAAAAGTTAGAGGCGGAGCAGGAGCAACTCAAGTGATGAACTTAATAATAAACGATCTAAATATGATAATTTCTCACAGGATGTGGCATCTAATAATAAAATCAAAATAATCCCACCGCAGCGACAAAAGTCGCCAAGTCAGTGGCAACAACAACAACAGCTTCACGGGTGGTCCACGGAGCTTCAGGAAAATATTCATTCGTCGCATCCTTCCTGTGCCACACTGAGTAGCAGGCGAAAGCCTTCTGATTTGGGTTTGTCGATTTAATTGATTTGTTTTTTATGCCAACAAGGATTACATGACGCCGTGGCGTGGATTACATAGTTGCCCTGTCTGATCCAGTACCACCTTCTTCTCCCTTTTAAAGGGCGGGGTTGAGTGTGTGCACGTGGCCTCTGACTTTTTTGGGTGATGATGTGCGTAGCCATTTACCACCAACTGCGCAGGTGAACGTCAGCCTCAGCATCAGCTACGCGAAGATGTGATAAGGCAACCGTGCAGTGGACAGTGTTGTCAGTAGCCAAATGGAATTCGTGCGAAACGGTTCTCCATGTGAATTCGGCGTCTCTTAAGAAAACTGACATTCTAAAGCTTAAGAAAAGCCCACGTTGGTGAATAATCCCAAAAGGGTTGAACGGAATAACCCATGAATTTGTCTCGCAGTAAATTGCGGAGCCTAAATACGGAAACACTTTGATAACACAACAGAAAAACCAACTTTTTAAAACTTACCGCGTCAAAGTAAAAATATTCACAGAAATTACCCAACAACCTCGCGATAGACCACGAAAACCCCGGTTTGAAACACTTGACACGGATTCATTTAAAACAAAAAAAAAACCGAAGAATATGAAATAAAAACCAAATACATAATTCATTAAAGAGTTTACAAAATTCTAATAAAAGCAAAACATCTTTCAAGTTCTTTCTTTTCAAAATTAAAGCTGTATTGGGAGGATTTAGTAAGTGTTCTCGGGGCAGAAAAAGTTGACTGTCGCTTCTGTGACTACCCAAGTTTTAAAAGTATCGTTGTGGAAAGCCATCCAATTTATTTCTAATAAGGATTGATCTATTTAAACAAACGGATAACCCAACTTTCTCGCGCTATCGATTTATTTTAAACCAGGGACAGAAACCGGTTCCGAGTCAAACCGCTCCGGACTTCACCATAATAAATGTTTGTTTTCCTTATAACTCGACTATCGTTCATCTGATCTTCATCATTCCTTTGGCGGATCGATAAATAATACTGATTACTAATTATGCGTAAAAGACTCGAGCCATATATCTGCAAGACTGATAGAGATATGACTTTTTTCAAATCAAAAAAACTTGATCTATCTGCTAGTATAAAAAGTTTATGTCCCAATCATGTCAAACCTTTATCGCTTACTGTCTCTGAGATTTCTTAGTCCATCAGATAGACGGGCATAGCTATATCGAATTATCTGTTCATATTGACAACGAAGTCTTAAGTATAATGCTTTTTTATCATTAACAATAGAATCACTTGGTAAAATTTTAATAGAATTCAAATTTTCTGTACATCTTTCTCAATATCGATATCAAAAATAACAATATCAAATGCTATCTTCTCGATATCGAATCAAGGCTCGAACCTAAGTCCTTGACCGAATATTATATATGAACCTTAAATTTTCCAATTTAAATAATATTTTAAAAAATAATTTATTTAGACATTTGGTTGGTTTTTATTTCGCTGTTGTTTCGTACTGCAGTTCTGGAAACTTTATCGACCACCAAGTACACCTGCCGTCACTTTGGTTTTTCGGACTTGCCTTTCTTCTTCTCTAATACCGGTTCACTAAAAACTCAATATAATGGTTCCGTGGGCGTTTATTTTGGTTATTTTTGCTATTTGGTTCATCCTTGATTCACTAAATTAAAGCACTTGGCAATCTTTAATTTTATTTTTCGCTCATCTTTTACGGAGGGACACCTTTTAAATATTCAGCCTTGGCTACTTTAAGTGTGACAAGGTCCGATTGGTCACCGTCAATAAAAATTTTTATAGCGCAATCTTACTCAGAACATTTTTTGTTTGACGGTTACTTTGTCTATCGTTCCCTTTGTCCTCATTTGGAATGAAAAATGCAATCAAGATTTTCGAAGTGGATCTACTTATTTTGACTATTGAAGATGATGCTTTATGCGAGGCCAAATGAATTCAATCGTAGACTTTCTTTGCTCAAGAATCTTGTGAATGTTGTCCAAAAACAAATTACATGAACATTTAGCCGTAAAAAAAAAGTTGGAGAAGTACAGCTACAAAGAACGTGTATAAGATCGTAACAGATGACGAATCATCAATCTATGCCAGAGTCCGTCGCGTCGCTATCTACAGTGCTTACAAAAGTGGCACCATTTGGTTTTCAGAAGGCGAAACAATAATAACTATTTATACCCTCTACCCATTGAAAATGGTTAAAAGGGGACCATGAAGTAGAGCAAAGGAAATATTTCCGACCCTATAAAGTATATACATTTATTCTTCATCAGCATCAACGGCAGAGTCGTTGTAGCCATCTGTCTGTCTGTATGAACACGTCGATCTCAGCGACTACAAGGCATGTTATCAATTCCACTACTTTTTGAAAAGTAAATCGAACGCAATACCGCTTCGGTTTCAATTTTATATTTTCAATTCCGAATGAAATTGCTCTCTTTTTAATTTTTGCAAACCACCGGTCGAAGGGAGAATGGCACTAGATACACAAAAGAGAAACCACAAGTCCAAGCGAAACGATAGAAAATGGAATAGTCAGAAAAGAGAATCTGACTTTTTTGGTCTCTTCGTTTTTGCTGGCAGTGCCAAATTCTGGACACAATAAGCAAACAAAATCTTTGTAAATCAATTAAAAAATTAAATGCAAATCAATTTTCACTAACAATTTCTAAATTGATCACAGAATTAGGAAAATTTCACTTTATGTACTAACGAGAAAGGCAAAGCTAACTTGTCCGTCCCGAAGTTTTAATAAACTTGAAATAGCTTGTCACAACGGTTAGCGACTTCGACCAAACTTCGCAAATCAGCTTAAAAACATGACATATTACCCATGACCGTGTTTGAGAGCGATAATATTGAGAACAAAACCAGTTTTTCTCACAAAAACCCATTTTCCGAACGAACATTTGTATGGCAGCTACAAGAAGTAGTCATCCGATCCGGTCGGTTCCGACATATTAGCAGCGTGCAGTAAAAAAGAAGACTCTGTGCAAAGTTTCAGCTCGATAGCTCCAAAACTGAGGGACTAGTTCGCGTAGAAACAGACAGACGGACAGACGGACGGACAAAGCTTAATCGACTCAGCTCGTCATGCTGAACAAGAATATATATACTTTATGTGGTCGGAGATGATTCCTTCTATGCGTTGCAAACTTCTGGGCAAAATTATAATACACTTTCTCAAGTGTAAAAATCTAAAAAAAAACAAAAAAATGTTATTTGTCAATTACTTTTCATTCCACTGGTCGGTGGAATACAATCAATTCCACTTTCGAAAAGTTGCCGGGAAAGTAAAAGGTATAAAATTAGACCACATACTATGTTTATACACACTCAATTTATTGTGGGTAATGCCCTTCAAAGTATGCAAACTTTATATCATATTATAATTATCAATTTCAAGGTAGATATGCCAGCGTAATACATAATCTACACGAAATATTCACCCAAATTTTCGGACCACTTAAAGGTATAAAACATAATTTACAAACAAAAGAATAAATGTTATTCACTATTAAGTCCTTTTAGAAGCATAGCATACTTTAAAGGGCAGTAATCACAATACGTTTTGTGTGTATAAACGTAGTAATAAAACCAGGTAGTAAACCTAGGTAGTTGTATGCCGTACCCAGATCAAATTTGATTAAGATTTGGAAAAATTTTAAAAATGAGATATTTAGCATTTAGAATATTCGCATATTCGACTTTTCAAATGTTCTCAAAAAACTAGGGAATCAAACCGGAACCGGAACCGTATACCGCAAAGAACCGATTGAAACTCAGAACCGGAACCCGAACCGGAAACGATATTTTTAATTTTTTGTATACCGGTATCCGAGAACCGATATTGTTAGAACCGAAAAGACCGAAAAGAACCTAAACGTTGTACCGGTACGGTTTCGGTTCTGAATGCAACCACTAGACTGCGAAACGAGCAGTTAGATTTGGCGGATTTTTACGCAATTTGGCTCAATTGTTAGCTTCAAATAAAAAAAGATTCTGGCTTAGCAAAACTTTTGTTCAGTGAAATAGAAAATCGCGAGACCAGTCTGTTTGAAAATAATGCAATCCTATGTGGCCTTTTCTTAGACCCTCGTTATATATGTCAGGCTAACCTCTGAACAGAAAAGTACATGTGTAACTGCTTTTACTGATATATATTCAAGAATTTTATCCACTTCTGTTCAATTGCAAATAAATGAGGAAAGCAGCTCTGACCCAACTACTTTGTCTGAAAGTGGAGAATGAAGTCGATTTATATATGAATTTCCTAAAAAGAATCAGGACAATACAAAAACTTTAGTATTTTCACAAAACAGTTTAATGGCATCAATCAAGGTTTTCCTGAGCTTAAAACTTTTACAAAATAAAGATAATGTACTTATATGGTGGTCAGAAAATTCGAAAAATATGTTGGAAGATTATTATGACTCCGCTAAGAAATCAGATGAACAGAAATACTTTGACCGCTATCATGCTTCTAAGAAATAATCATTAAGTTACCTTCTTTGTAATATTTTTTTTTTTAAGTAACGTTAAGTTTGGTGAAGACATTGATAATTAAATATGATTTGAATCATCTAATGAATACAAAAATGTGAAATTGTTTGGACTTAAGTTTTAAAATGTCTGTTAGTTGTACCAGTCCATAACGGTGCGTACCGGTATACCGAAATAAAAATCCAGGTACCGGAACCAAATACCGAAGCAGTATAAGAACTAAAACAGAACCTTTTACCGAAACGTTAGTTTCGGTACGTACCGGAACCGGAACCGAAATTTTGTTTCGGTTTGATTCCCTGCAAATAACACAATATATTTGTCAAGTGCAGATGAGGCTGTTGAGGCCTTGAAAATAAACTTGATTTGCCTTGAAGTGTAAGAAGTTAATGTTCCATACACCATTTTGGGATGGTGTTCACACGAACAAGTGCGGATGGGAAAAGAGTTGACCAATCCTAAAGGGCTTGTATCAATCCGAAAATGCTCATTTCAAGTACAGATGCTACTTAAAAATAAAAAATTGAAATACGAAGTGAAAAGCGAAATATAACCGAGAGCATGTTCCAAACTGAAAAAGACAAACAGTGCAGCTAAATGGTAGCACACACATACACAAATATTTCTTTCAACTTAGGGGTTTTTTGCGGTAAGAGTTGTGAGAACACTTTCCACATGAGAAGATAGCTGTTGAATTTTAGTCGATAGGTCAAGACAGCGACCAGCCTCCATTGTGGTGTTATTTGTGAACTAATGACCATGAGCCGCTCTCCCGAGCTAATATTGGAAACAAGACCAGAATATGGGGATTAAAAACTACCTTCTTAAGTCAATTCTAGTTCTGGGCTTAAAAAATCTGTGATTGACCAACTTCTGACATAGTTTGTGATTCATAGTCCGAATATATCGAATTATTTTTTTTTCTGTGTATACACTCATGTTTTTTTATTCTGCTCAGGAACATACGTATATACGGGGATTACACAGAAATCACTAGAGATTTTGGTATAAACGTTTGAATTTCCAATTTTAATTGTATTACTTTATATGTAAAGTGAAAAATATATCGAAGATTGCTATATCAGAGAATCAAATACTCAAATCTACTTGGCTTTGTATAGTCGGTTTCAATTCGCTTTATTTTCGCCATCTGATCTAGTAGCCGTGCCTTTTGGTGCCACTTCACATATAAATTCAAGCAGTTTTAATTCAAAATACAAGCGTTTATAGGAAAATCGCTAGCGATTTCTGTGTCACCCCGATAATTTATCATTTAAAAATGTAGATTTGGCTCAAAGAAGCCTTTAAATCTTGAAAATGAGCATTGTTGATACTTAAACTAGATTTCGGGTTTCAAGGTTAGATTCTCATTTCGGGTAGATACTAAACCATTTTCTTGTTTTGAAATAGTGGAACCTTACTAAACCCTCACAGTAGGCCCAAAAAACATCTTAAACGTCAATGCGAGTGATTTTAAATTAAGTTGAAATATTTCTAGCTTTGTCAAACAGAGAATAAAATTGTTGGCATAAATAAAAATTGAAAAGAAAAAAAAACAGTTGTCTTTTGCGTTGCAAATATGAGTGTCAGTGTTGATGTGGGCGTCATGTGGCGCCTCTCGGAGGACTTTAATCGTCGATTTGGACTTCGCATGCAGCCGGCACCGACGGTAACCGGACATCATTCGCACACACATCACGCTACGGCGGCAGCTGTACATCATTACCATCATCAGCAGCAGCAGCAGCCAGTTCACACACACAACACCCTGATCTTTAACGGTAAGACGCTGAGGAATTTCCGGAAATTTGTGAATGGATCTCAGGCATTTCCGGTCTTCGTCTTGTTCAAGAGCGGCCATGACTCACCTAGTGTTTATGGCAAAATCGTGACTTCAAAGCGGTAACTTGAAGGGGCTTTCCCTCGCATAGAGCTGGCTGTTGGGTTTAACCCCAATACCAGGTTCAGGATTTATGCTCCACTCTGCGGTTGACGACCAGAAATATCTTGTTTTCGCCTGAAGCGTCAGCCATAGCTCTACCTTCCGCCCACCCTCTCGCTCTCGCTCTCTCTCTGTCTTTGTCTCTGTTGCTCAATGTGTATCTGTTGCCTTATTTGTCTGTGTGCTTTTGGTTGTGCCTCTTTCAGATCCGTATCAACTGCTGAATGCTGCCTCTCACCGATTGGTTGCTCAGGGCTCTGGTGGCCAGATACAGTTGTGGCAGTTTCTGTTGGAGCTTCTCGCTGATTCGTCGAATGCCAGCTGCATAAGCTGGGAGGGCCAATCGGGTGAGTTTCGGCTCATTGACCCGGATGAGGTGGCTAAACGTTGGGGCGAGCGCAAGGCCAAGCCGAACATGAACTACGATAAACTGAGCAGAGCCTTGAGGTGAGTATGAAACATTTTGAACAAATGGAGGAATATTTGTAACCCTTGCAGTTGGTATAATTTGTATGTATAAATTTAGATTTGTGTGTCTAATCCCCAATCTCTCCTGCAGGTACTACTATGACAAGAATATCATGACCAAAGTCCATGGCAAGCGATATGCCTACAAATTTGATTTCCATGGCCTGATGGCTGCCTGCCAGGCCCAGGCACAGGGCTGTGATCCAACTACCACAATAAGTTCCTTTCAACATCATGCTGGCGGTGCGTTTCCCCCACATAGCCTTCCGCACACGCACACCCAACATCCGCATCATCATTATCATGCGCATCCCTATGCCACGCATGCTACGTATTTATCACCCGCCTCGACTAGTTCCAGCCTGGGATTTCCATCACCATCGACAGCAGCCTCATCCCTGCCCTCACCTGGCAATCCGGGTCCATCTACGTCCACAGCATCTGCATTTCCTACTGGACCATATGCTGCGGCGGGAATAACGGAGCAGGCGGCATCAGCCGCCTCTACCAGCTATGAGCCACGTTCTCCACCCTCTAATGCATTTAATTGAAATGGCAGGACCAACCCTCAATTTGTAAATGGACCACCCACTGCGCATACTCCGGGGCAGTGTCCCAAATCCGGACCGTAAAAAAGGACATTTCGGGTTAATTGAGGCATAGTGATAACCACAGAGCAATAGAAGGAAGGAAGCTAATTTGTTACTTCGTCTGTTACCCTTTTACCCATCCAACTCATCATAATGTCTTCATTATCATCATCATCATCATTATATAATTTCTAAGAAAATACAAAATACAAGTTATCCAACAAATCCTTGAGTACTTCATCCATGCATTCCTAGACAGCACACACAATGGCCAGTACCATGAAGATCACGCTGAAGATCACAAAACAAATGCGATCCACGGCAGTGGCTAGTAATACCCAATCATATTGAATGCCCCGGGCCGAGGGTAGATCTGCGGGGTTTATGTCCAGTGGGTTGGTCATACCATCATCGGCATTATCATAGATATGATCGGCCAACTCGGCACTGCTGTTACCATTGTTGGTAGGCTGATTACCTTCAAAGGTGAAATGGGAGAGCAGGAGCACAGAACCCAGTGGGCCATCAAGTAACTTCTTAAGAAAGTCTGGTATGCGACGTTTATGCTGAGCCGCGGATAGGTAAAGGACAATCACTTCGATGATCGTGGAGATGCTAAGCAGCAATAGGCTGGAGCTATAGAAGATCACTACGGGGGGAAAAATATTTAAAAATTTATATATTTAAAACAAAGAAAACATAAATGATAAAAATAAAAGAAGAGTGAGTCAAAGGACAGAGTAAATGTAAATGTTATTGCAAAATTACATTTTGATAATGAAGCGATAATAAAGATAATGAAACAAAATTTTTGTGGACGGAGAAAAGTTTTTGGGGTCGCAAAGAAGATGTCGACCGTGTCGAAGAATAAGGAAGAAACAAGAATAGTGTAAAATTAAAGAACAAAAGAAGAATGTAGATAAAGAATATAAAAAGAATTCATTCCGTAAAACCAATGACAAAAGAAGATTGCAGAAGAAATACCAAACAAAAAAATAAAACACAAAAGAACAATCCAAAATGAAAAGAAAATAAACACCACGAATGGAAAAGGAAAGAAGAGTATGTTAACGGCTGAATAAGGAAAATAACAAGTAGGAAAGTGGGTCAAGTCCGAATATAAAATACTCTGTAGTACAGAGTCTGTACCCCCCGAAATTTGTACATATTTGTATATATCTGATCCATTAAAACACGACATATCTTCCACAGTTTTGCAGATAGATGGTTCGTATCTTCTGCGGATATTTTTGTTAATCAGAATTATATATCAATCCGCCAAAGGAATGGTGAGTATCGAATGCACGATAGTCGAGTTATAAGAAACACAGACAATTATGATGGGTAGCTCTGCCCGCAACAGCGAGGGGCAATACTTCACACACTTTATGGCTTCTGACTTAAATTGATTACCATATTGGTCCAGCCTTGTCGATGCCAAATTCTGATCCAGTTTTATACAGTGATTCTAAAACTGGTCTCAGTTTTTCTCCATCAGCTCTTGTTTTCAAGATATCGCGGAAAATCCATTTTGCGGGATTTTTGGCTTTTAACAAATTATATAGGTTACACCGAGCAAAAATATCTGTATTTATCAGTTCTATGCGACAGTATTAATAAGTAGTGCAGCCTAAAATATCATGGGAGCAGCATCAGCAAACTCTGAAGAGTAATTTAATAAAAACCACTTTAGCATGTAGCCTGAAGGCTCTTCTAATTTCACTAATTTTGTTGCAATTAAATAACCTGGATGGACATCCCGAAAAAAAGAATTAAGATTTATGACAGGACAACTAGATTGATACATAAAACGTGTAAAGGAAATATTAAACGACTACGTGATCTAACATAGAGCTTACATTAATTGTCAAACCAACTAGATTCACACAAATTCCCCCCATTCATATTTGCTAAATATCAAACAAGCTCGCGAGAATGACATTAAAATTTTATGAATTGGGCTACGAATGGACTAAATGAGTTCCGTACTTTTAATAATCTCCGGACGAAGCCCCTTGTGACTATTATGACTTTACAAATGCTGAACCAATTTTAATCATTTTTTTATTCGGTAAAAGCTCACACCCAATTGCATCAAATCCATGCTCAAAATGTATTTAAAATAATAGAAATTTTATTTAAGTTCAAGGTTAACGTTTAAGGTTAAGCGTTTTTCTTGGTTCACAAATTGGTTCACAGCTTTTAATACAAAGAAGGCTGGACCTCACAAAAGTGGTCACTTTATTGGCCTGTGTTAAATATGTACATTAGAATGGACCTCAAAACTGCAAAATGAAAGAAGTAGGTATCAGCATTCCCAAAGCTATTATTTGTTGCATAATCAATATTTGTGAAGATCAACAAAATTTTTTTAATTTTAAATAAATCTGCGCTGCAGAACCTCAAAGTTTTGAATAAAATTACTCAAACAATACGTTCAAAAATTAATATTTTTACATCGAAATATTAGTTCATTTCCTTTGCTGTCATCTTTTGAAATAACATATAGTAATAGTCTTTTATTATTGCGAATAGTTTTTAAGCAAAATCAACTTCGACTATTGATAAATGAAATAAATATATGAAAATAGGCAACACTGCGTTTGGGTTATTCACAAAAACTTTTCTTACGCTTATTAAACACCAAAAAGCATACGATAGGGGGGTGAGACTATTACCTTAAAAATTTCATACTCAGCAGGTTCAATCTAATGTACATTAGGAGGGGTCGATTTGTATGGGCCGAAAAAAACGTACAAAGCGTATAGCAAAAACGAAATCTACGGTGAACTCTAAGAAAATTTCATCAAAAAACCATGGTTTTACAATGAAGTCCGCGCAAATTGACTTTAAATATTTATATTACATTTTCTCAAAAAACAAGCTAGAAAAAAACAAGAAAGAAAGAAAGGTGCTACCCATCAACATTTTTTGTTTTCCGTGTAACTCCGCTATCGTTCATCCGATCTTCATAATTTCTTTGTCGAATCGATAAATAATCATGATTACAAAATCAAATCATGAATACAAGAAGGTACAAACCATTTATCTGCAAAACTGTGGGAGATATGAGGTTTTTTCTGAATTGCGGGGGCGGAAGGGGGCGTGGAAACCTGTGATATTAAAATTTATCTGCTTGCATCTACAAGAAGTATTTGTCCCATACAAGTCAAACCTCTATCTCTTACCATGTCAGAGATCTGTTCTTTTACAGCAGTGTCCGGCACCGTTCCACCTTTTGTGTATACAAGTAACGACGTCCATCCTCTGTAGCAGCGGCGTCGATACACAGACACTATAAGAGCGAACACTGCTCTCTTTTGCAATAACAAACATGTGCTAACTGAGAGCGCTCTCGCGTGTCTGAACGCACACATGCAAAGGCAAAATAAGCATGTGTGCTTTGCCGGACACTGTTTTACAGGTATATGGACGGACTTGGCTATCTCTGGTATTAAATTTTTTTAGCTTGTTACTTTTCGACCTAACAAAACGGTGGTTTGCCGGTAGATACTGGCAAAAAAAAATCGTTTGCACTAAAATACCTGCAGAAATCAGCAGGCTTTTGTTTGGCAACTAAATATAATAACAATTGCTCAAAAATATGGAATCAATGGAAGATTTTGTTAGTCTTACTGAGGTAATAGCCGACAGTGATTGAGCCATTGAATGAATGTGAAAACATTGATCCCCGAATAATCGATAACAAAATATCTTGATGGGTAGCACGGGTTCAACGTTGATGTGCAGCACTGGACTCACTTTATGACTTCTTTATCACTTTGTGTGGCTGCTATATTAAATATATCAGATATACGCAAGCTTTGGGGGATACAGATTATGTTATAGTCGGGCTTCACCGACTTTCAAACTTGTTTTTTGGGAAAATGTAATATAAATATTTGAAGTCGATTTGCGCGGACTAGGAATTCATTTTAGACCCATGGTTTCTTGGTGAAATTTTCTTAGAATTAACCGCAGATTTCGTATTTGATACACACTTTTTGTTACTTTGAGGTTATGTTTTTCGGATTCTCGACCACTTAGAGCAATTTAAAGCCCAGATTCAGATGTAGCAGGCAAAAATCCACTATAACCACCTATTTCCACCTCATAATATTAAAAAAATTTTTTGAGTATTTTTCCGTTGCGGACGTTACTCATTTTTGCATTCATTTTTATACCCGTTACTCGTAGAGTAAAAAGGGTATACTAAAGTCGTGCAAATGTATGTAACAGGCAGAAGAAATCATTTCCGACCATATAAAGTATATATATTCTTGATCAGCATCAACAGCCGAGTCGATTTAGCCTTGTCCGTCTGTCCGTCCGTCCGTCCGTCTGTCTGTATGAACACCTAGATCTCAGAGATGGTAAGAGATAGAGGTTTGACATGTATGGGGCAAATGCTTCTTTTATCTGCACGCAGATCAAGTTTGTTTCAAACTTTGGCCACGCCCCCTCCCGCCCCCGCAATATGGAAAAAAGTTATATCTCCTACAGTTTTAAAGATAGAGGATTCGTACCTTCTAGAGATAGTTAGTAATTTGCAAAATGAATCGATTTGCCGAAATAATAATAAAGATCGGATGAACGGTTCTCAATTTATGAGCAAAAAAGTGAACAAAACCCCCCGCTACCACCTCACCCACCCTAAAAATATGTTGCATACTTTTCGGACGGTCACACTATGGAACGCAGGAACACTGTTAAACATGTTTTTTCATGAGTAACGGGTATATCGAAGTCGGTTAGAGCCGACTTTAACTTACGCTCTCGTTTTTTCAAAAAATGTGTAATAAAAGAATTTGATATAAAATCGCTAAAACGGTTAGCGATTGTGACCAAACTTTGCAGATCAGTTTGAAAACGTATAATTTTAATAATGACCGAGTTTTAGAATGCCAACATTGAAAACAAAAACCCATTTTCTGACCGATAATTTATATGGCAGCTACAAGAAGTAGTCGTATTAGCAGCCTGCAGTCAAAAGAAGACTCTGTGCCAAATTTCAACTCTATAGTTAATGTCCTACTGAACTCGAGTGATGCGGCATCATAATAGCCAATTTAAGATATCATGATAAAGGAGCATATATCAAGGAAATTGTACTACTTGCTACTTTAAAGTGATACTGATCCCTCCAATAACAAAAACTATTCGATGCATAATTTTTTCTGATACCTGCTCAGAGATCAGTTATTCTGATAAATCAATATTTTTTTTGCTCAAAAATAAAAACAAAGATCATATTCGGACCATGAGTTGTGGCAAAATTTAAATATTTTTTTAGAAAGTGAACCAAGGCGAACCTCTAAGCCCCAATTTTGAGTTAGCAGTGTGGCAGTTCCTTTTTAACCACTTTTTCCACATTCATCTAGGACATTATTTTGCTTTGAACCTATTAAAATTTTAAAATCATTTTTGGGATCCTTCGGCTAAATACCGAAGTGAATGGAAAAAGTAAAGTTTAGGCAACTTTAACATAAAGTTTTTATATTGTGATTTTTCAATTCAATTTTATAAATTCAGATTGCACATATTAGAGATAAACCACGTCTTATTCAGGCGGAACGGGTCGGGATCGGGACAAAAAAGATTTGTAAGGCCTCGGTGTCGGACAGTGGGTAAACAATTAAAAAAAAAAAAAAACAATAACTAAATATTATTTCATCCAGGTATGTAATCATTTTGAAAAGGTGTATTAAACTAAACGGGATCTATCTTAAAAAATAAAAAGAAGTGAAACATACAGGCCTGTTCTCAATTCCACTTCGGTTTTCGTATAAACGTTTGTATTTTGAACTCTATGTTAATAAGACTGAATGGAAAGTGACAGTTATATCTACGGTTTCTAGATCCGCTTTCAGGAAAAGTGGAATTGCTCAAGCAGCTGAAACCGACAACTCAATGCCAAGTGGATTCAATTCGTAGAAAAATTAAGCGTGTATCTAGTAACCACAGATTTCCTTTACATCTTCCATTCAAATTTGTAAGAGTAAAATGGCCAATTCCAACGTTTATACGAAAACCGAAGTGAAATTGAGAACAGACCTGATACTGATTCACCGTTGTCATACACTAAATTAAAAAACGAGAAAGACAAAGCTAACTTCGTCTGTACCGAAGTTTTGATACACTTGAAATAGCTTGTCTCAACGGTTAGCGACTTCGACCAAACTTCGCAGATCAGCTTAAAAACATTACATATTACCAATGACCGTGTTTGAGAGCAGTAATATTGAGAACAAAACAGTTTTTCTTACTAAAACCTATTTTTCGAACGAACATTTGTATGGCAGTTACAAGAAGTAGTCATCCGATCCGGTCGGTTCCGACATATTAGCAGCGTGCAGTAAAAAGAAGACTCTGTGCAAAGTTTCAGCTCGATAGCTCCAAAACTGAGGGACTAGTTCGCGTAGAAACAGACAGACGGACAGACGGACGGACAAAGCTTAATCGACTCAGCTCATCATGCTGATCAAGAATATATATACTTTATGTGGTCGGAGATGATTCCTTCTATGCGTTGCACACTTCTGGGCAAAATTATAATACACTGTTCAAGTGTATAAAAAATAGTTTATCGAATTTTGTTTAATAATTCTAATTGAGAGAACAGATTTTTCCATATTTGTTATTCTATAAACTTTATCCCGAACCCGGAGAAAAAGGTTTGGTTTACAAATAACTATATACTTCGAGAAAGTTTAAGCGTCCTCTACTATGTTTTCCACGACTTAAAAAAGACCAATGAGTTTTGATTTTGCTAAAAGAATTTAGCCTTGCAGTTCTACTCACCCACAAGCGGAGTATTATCAGCTAGCACCGGCAACAGCTGGGCAAAGTACAATAGAAAGGCAACAATCACTAAGATGAGTGATCCATTCACCATAATCTTCTCACTGCCCATTTGTGGAGGCAGCCAAAATGCGCACAGCGTTAGAATCACAATGCAAGAGGCTGGCGTATAAATAATGGCCGTATACATGGACGAACGACGTTGAATCGTTAAACTATACTCAACATAGTTATAATAGTCCTGACGAACAAACTCTGCCTTGGCGCTGACAATTGTCCATTCCATAGACTGCATCAGCTGCTGATCATAGTCCAGTGCCTGCTGTGGCTTATTGTAGCCCGCTTGGATGTTTTGCAGGGCCCAGGAACCAATTCTCAATTTACATGTCTGTTGATCGTAGGGCCAATTAATCATATTAAGATTACAGTAGACTGCATAGACAGCCGGTGGCACCCAATTGAAGGTGCCATTGTTTGATAGTAGCACTTGGGTATCACTCATATAATTGCCCTGATCGCCGGCAGTATTGAATAGCACGATTCGAGGGCTCCAGATCTCCTGGGTTCGCAAGGCGATTTGTTTGATGTTCTCGTAATCTTGAGGCTGCCATATGCGAAGCTCGTCTAGCCAGCGCTAAAATCAATCAAAGGTGTTCAAATTAAAGCTATTTTAATGATTGGTAAGTCTTGCGATATTGAGTTTTTGTACGATATTAGAGCGCGACAAAAGCGTACGAAATAGGTTGAGAAATTACTCTCAGAAGCTTGGTAAATTAAAGTTTCAGACACCTATTAGGCCCTATTCAATAATTTCTTGTCTGATAAATCAAACCCATAATCAATTTGTAAGAACTTACGATATTCAGCCAACAATGCAGTATTATCTTGCCACTCAACTCATCAATATCAATATAGTTGACCATCATATCCAACGTGACATTTGTCGGTTCTCCCTGCCATGTGGGCTGGGTATTCTTGTCATAGTGAACCAAGAGATTCGCACGCAAGCGATCCAAGCTGCTGACATTGGCCAGCTTTACTTCATCCTTGGTGTCGGCAGCTGAAATATTGACAAAATCATGTCGATTAGAAAAAGAAATGTATATAAGTATGTTATGCACTCACTGCTGGCGCCTGGCACGGAAACGGCTACCAACACAAATATCATCAACGTCGCCTGCCCACGGCCGGAAGTCAACGGTTTTATCTGCATTTTTGTTTGCCTCTCAAGTTCAGATTTAAACCAAAATACAAAGATTTGTGTGTCGTATGCAATTAGATTTTTTTAATGCTAGTGCCTCGAGCTTTCTGCTTCAACTGAGGCTCTGGTCATTGTTTTGCACATGGCTAGCTCTGATAAATCTGCTTCAGAGCTGTCGATGCCGGCGCACAGTGGTTCCTTTTCCCAAAACACGTTGCAAAAATCATAACTTTTGAACTATTTGAGTTATCGACATGATTTATTTTTCATAACCTTAAAATATAAAAAAAAATATAAATATATATGTAAATAGTTTAAATATAATATATTTTAAAAAATTCTAAATAAAAAAAAACGTAGGGGAGAGTGGGGGGTTGTGATCATAGTTTTGTTTTTCGAACATAACTTCGCCAAAAATCAATATTTTTTCGATCTGTAAATTTTGTATTTTAGGTAAAAGATGCACAAAACTTTCCTCATCACTAGTTTTAAAAAATAAAATTTTGGGTTTTTTTTATTTTATATTGAAAAAAAAAAGTGATTTTTTGACATTTCGAAAATTTGTGGGGGGTTGTGAGCCACCCATCTAAAAGTTCAAAATTCGTGTTTTTTAAGCCATTATTCTTTATTAAATGAAAAAATGAACAACTTTTCTCATATTCTGAATTAAGAAATATCAATGAAGAGTGAAAATTGATTGACGGCATCAGGCTTGTTTTCTTTTATATACGAGCACTTTTTGCTTGTGGCTGTTCTTTTGTTTGCCTTTTTCAATGTTTTTATTTACATCTTTGGAGAGTTTTTTCTCTGTTTTATTGCGCGTTATTGCAATATTCTCTTTGAAAGTCAAAACCGACTTTTATTCAAAGAGGCTCACAACCCCCCATATCTCACTTTTTTTTGCCACCCGGAGATTGTATACGGACATGCGTGCAGCCGATGGCTCCAATTACATTGGGAAACTTGGCAATCTCATAGAAATCAGTTACAGTTTCCTGCAGGCCGCACAATTCGAAATTTATATATTCCCTGGCCAATAAAGCAATGGCATGGGATACTTCCTTGACGGCCCGACTAGCTGATGCCACACTTACTCCACAGAACTCCGAGGCGGTCGTTAAAAGACTGCCGCTGGCATAGAAACGTAAAGTCAACAATAATTTGGTTTCTGCCATAACAGCGCGATTTCTGCAAATATATTGGAATGGAATAATTGGTCCACCCTCTGAATTACAGGTCGAAAATTACCTGTTAGTTACTGAAGCCACCTGATCTGCAATCCTCCCTAGAATAATCTTGCAAGTGGATTTACACAGACCAAATCGCTGTACAAAGTTAGCCTCATCCATTTCAGCAAAAAAGTCTGTCCTCTGTCTATACTCGCGCTCTCGATTCGATTCCAATTCGGACTCTCTATCTTCAAACTCCTGTTGCATGGCAAAAACTTGAAAAACTCTTCTGTTAAACATTTTAAAGAATTTTCAAAAGAGGGTGCTGAAATTTAAACAAATTCCCCAACAGCTGTTCGTTAGTTCTGTGACGAATTGCTTGAACTGGTTGAAATGAACTATTGTTTCACAGCTGTTTTGCTAGGTGAGCTTTGAAACACTAAACTTATTTTTACAATCTTTTGAATGAAATATTATATCTGTCAAGCAAAGGAGCGAAATAGACCCATAAAAGGCTTATATGGTTTACTTACTTTTATCAAAAAGATGTTGAATTTAGGTTATACATGTTTTACAGTACTCTAGAGGGAAAACAGCTAAAACAAATCAGCAGCACACTTTGTGCGTTTTACAACACACTGTTATTGTTACCAAAAGTCAGCTTTTGATTTCTTACGAAATTTTACCAACAGAAATCGTAGAATCTTAAGCTAGAAGAAACAAGACCAATTGAGTTAGCAAATGGAACTCCAATGTCGCGTTTGCGGCATTGGTACCAGCTCCGTTCCCTTGCACAAAATTCATGGAGAAGGAGCAACCGAACCGTATCTGGCGCAGATGATAACCGAATGCACCGGATACCAGGTTAATATTAAAGATGCTCTACCTCAACAAGTCTGTATGGTATGTTTGGAAGATGCACAAATAGCATTCAGTTTCAAGCGTAGATGCGAGGAGAGCCTTCAGTATTTCTGGCAAATGAATCAGAAGGAGGGACAAGAGGAGGAAGAGACACAGGAGTTACCAAGTTCAGCTGATAGTGATCTACCCCATAAATGTACATATTGTTCCAAAAGTTTTCGACAAAAGTGTCAAGTCGTGGACCACATCCGCACCCACACAGGAGAACGACCCTTTCAGTGTTCCGATTGCTCAAAGTTCTTCAAAACACACAGCAGTCTTCGATGTCACCGCACCATACACACCGGAGAGCGACCCTTTAAATGTAACCACTGCCCCATGGCCTTTCGCCAAAAGTATCAAGTCGAGGAGCACACACGCACGCACACTGGCGAACGACCCTTTAAGTGTCCTCACTGCACGCTGAGCTTTAAAACCCGCAGCAGTCTACGGAATCACAACATCCAGCACATCAACGAGCGATTCCACAAGTGCCCGGACTGTTCAAAATCATTTTCTCATTCATATAAGCTGCAGAAACATGCCCAAGTTCATGCACACAAGTGTGCGGAATGTTCGAAAACCTTCAAAACGGAAGCCAATCTTCTGGTGCACTCGCGGTCTCATACAGGAGAACGACCCTATAAGTGTGAGCACTGCTTGAAGGATTTCCCTCAACAAATGCATCTTCACAAACATATTTGCAAACGTAGCAAAGATGATGTGCAGGAACGACCCTTCAAGTGCCAGCATTGCCCAAAGGCTTTTACCTATGCGAACGTTTTGAAGCGACACATTGAGGACAAACATGAGCGCACATATAAGTGTTCTCAGTGCCCAATGGTTTTTGTGAGGGAAACGATTCTCCAGAGACACATCCGTTTTCATACAGATCAAGAAGATAGCTTTAAATGTTTATACTGCACAAAAGCCTTCTACTTACAAGGCCATTTTGAGCGACATATGCGCACTATCCACAAACAGCACATCGAGGAAGGAATGGTAACGCGACCCTACAAGTGTGCCCACTGTACGGATTCATTTAAACAGCATAGCCATCTTCAGGTACATCTGCGCACTCACGCCAACATTGGGAAATCGCTGATACAAGGCACATCCACAACTGATTAGAAAATATAAACTTTCTTTTATTTATTAAAGATTCTCAGGTCAATCGCGTGTATTGATTTACACAAAATTGCCCCTCTTTTACAATAAAAATAAACTTTGTTGAAGAACAAAGACACGTAGGAACTTTATGTCCCTACTGTTGATTGGGATTATGGAAAAAACTTTGGGCTTGGGCCGCCGGCATTTTCTAATCGGAAAATAAGCGAAATTTTTCAAATTACAGAACTCTTCTTCTTCTATGGTTAAACAAGGTAAGAATTTAATGAAAGTGATGAAAATTTCTTTTATTTTATATGACCGTTTGCTATACAGAATCATCCTTGAAATTGTGATATAAATTTTCAGTTTCGAAAATGTGTGAAGAAAATGGGAAGCTTGACAAAACTAAGAAATGAAAAATGTAGGGGAGAGTGGGGGGTTGTGATCATAGTTTTGTTTTTAAAACATAACTTCGCCAAAAATCAATATTTTTTGGTTCTGTAAATTGTGTATTTTGGGTAAAAGATGCACAAAACTTTCCTCATCACTAGTTTAAAAAAATAAAATGTTGGGTTTTTTTTATTTCATACTAAAAATTAGTAATTTTTTGACATTTCGAAAATTTGAGGGCGGTTGTGAGCCACCCATCTAAAAGTTCAAAATTCGTGTTTTTAAGCCATTATTCTTTATTAAATGAAAAAATGAACTATTTTTCTCATATTCTGAATTCAGAAATTTCAATGAAGAGTGAAAATTGATTGACGGCATCAGGCTTGTTTTCTTTTATATACGAGCACTTTTTGCTTGTGGCTGTTCTTTTGTTAGCCTTTTTCAATGTTTTTTTTACTTCTTTGGAGAGTTTTTCCTCTGTTTAATTGCGCGTCATTGCAATATTCTCTTTGAAAGTCAAAACCGATATTTTTTCAAAGTGGCTTACAACCCCTCATATCTCAAATTTTTTTTTGTGACTTCACATAACCAAAAAGAAATTGTTACAAAAAAAAAAACATATTTCTATCAAAAAAGCAATTGACCAAAGATATTTCCCTCATACTTACTTTTGTCATTACGAAAAAAAATTTTGTATAATATTTACAAGTCAAAATTGAAAAAAAAATTTTTTTTTTTGATAAAAAAGTGGAGTTCTGGTTCACGAACTTAAAGAAGGTGTAGACTGGTAGGTTGCTTGCCAAAAGTTAAGTAATAAGAAGGGAGACACATGACATAAACAAAAAAGATTAAATTTATTTTTTTGTGGCCAATATTCGAGTGGCTCACAACCCCCAGCGGCTCAGAACCCCCCATTCTCCCCTATAAGAAAAATTGTATTGAGTCTAAGTCGAGAGGTTGACCTGCACCTGCAGCTGCAGGTGCACAAAATCGGATCACAAAATTTCATAATTGCATCAATGTGACACCCATTCCAGATTTATAATCAATGTATTCGCCTGAAAAGTTTGATCTATTGAAACATTTTTCGGTCAAAATTAAAATATTTCATATTGAATGCATATTGCATTTTTACAAGTGGACGGACTTAGCAAGGGGGCTTGGCCATTAAACACACGATTGCCATTTGAAGGAAAAAAAAATACATAAAAAAAACTTAAAAAAGAACCATTTTCAATATAATAACGTAAAATAGAACATTTATTACATTTCTTAAATGTTCTTAGACTTAAAAATAAAAACAAAAAATATTTTGTTTTATTATTCATGTATTAATTAAGTTCTTAACATTAAAAAAACAAACCATTATTCAATATTCTAATGTCAAAAAAAATTTCTTCACTTATTCGTCTTATATTTTCATTTCATTGAATAAAAATATTTTATTCACAATAACGTAAAATTATACATCCATTCCCTTTCTTGAGCACTCTTAAATTTAAACTAAAAACAAAATTTTTGTATGTATTTAACACGTTTTTCTTTATAAGTCTTTTACAGACCTCACATAATTTGGATCTGTACTCGTACAGAGTTCGTTTCATGGCATAATATTTGATACTGAATCAATCTTAACTTGGTTTTTAACAAACTGATGGCAAAAAAAATCACCCTCTGCTGCAGCAGGGCTGTGTGGAAGGGACAATATATTTCTTATAAATGCTACTAATTCCTTTATGACTTCAATATTAACCGCGTTTTTTACTTTTGCCAGTTCCCAAAATAAAGTAATTTCCTTGGAAGTACTTTCATCTGGATCCGATGCATATAAATACTCAAAGTTTTTAATTAGTGGCATTAAATCAGTTTCTTCGCTAGTAATTACGTTGGCTGTTGTGATCATAATTAAAGATTTAATATCCCCTCGGCCAAAATCAAAGCGCTGCATTACTTGCAGAACCAGCTCCAAGTAAAATTCGCGTACCGTTTCCTTTACTTTCAAAGTTGTGGATTTCTCCAAATATATATTGTTGGGCTTTAAGGCCAACAAAAATTTTGTCAACGGACCATAAATAAGAATTTAAGTCGCTAACATGAAAGCAACAAAGTTCCATGTTCTTTAAAAAATATGTTCTGCAAGTATTTTGAAAATAATGCTTTGATACTATAAAAATATATTTGAGATATTTACAAAATATCAGATTGATACTAAATATCGTGTTTTTTTCTGTGCGGTGGGCAGAAACAACAGCTCAAGACAAAAATAAAATTATGCGACAGTCGCTATACAATAGTTTTTTCAAACTCACTTTTTGTTTTGCACCTGTAATATAGTATTTGTGGTCTCAGCGCCTGTGTAAGAGGACTCATTGCAAGTTTCACTTTTTTGTAAGAAACCTAAATGCATAATCAACTTATAAGGCATTTGTTGTGGTGGTGTGTAACTCCTCTTTACTAAGTTGGAGACTATTTCACACCGAATATATAGAGAGTTACATGCTGTGTTTCCGATAGTTTTCCAGATCTAAATTAGGTGCAGAATAATGCTCTAATTTTTTTTCGCTTAAGCCTATTATAAGCAAAAAGAGCCAGCGCCTGTGCACCAACAGGAGAAAAAACACCAGTTTTGGTGCAAAAAAACCAAGTGTGGCAACCGTGATTAAACCTAACGTTTACACACGTGGGGTCAATTTGGTAGCATGTGTTGGCATGAATAAAGGCTAATATCTCCAATTGTGGTAATAGTTTTTTTTTACTTAGTTTTTTATATTTTCTTTAACATTTGATGAAGTCAAATTTAGTTGCACGCCCGGAGATTTTTTTAAACTCAAGTTAACTTTTAAAAATGAGCTAAAACAGGTCTTTAAAAAATGTAATTTACGAATTTGTCTTCTAAATTCATCCTTTAAAACATATTCAGGTCTGTTCTCAATCCAACTTGGATTTGAATAAATAGACTTGCAAAAATTAACCAATAGAAATTTGATTTTTGCAAGGAGTTTTTGGAAAACAAATTTAAAGATAGAAAGCTAAGTTTTTGCTCATAAATTTTTCAAATTAGTGTAGAATTTCGGTTTTTGTTTATTTTATGATTCGACCACGTCTTCATCCCCTTCCCCGAACATGGTATCTAAAATTACTTTTAAAATTCAAAATAAATAGGTTTTTCCATAGATTTGATCTGTTGTGTGCACTTGCACTTACTGAAACAATTAGTCATAAAAGAGAACATCTAAAACAACCAATTTGTGCCAAACTTATTAATAAATTTGGTCCTAAAGGGTCAAGAGTCAAGGAAAAGCTTCTCAAGTTGATAAATTTGTAATAAATTTTTTAATGTTGACAAGTTTTTAACATCTTGTGCCTTAACAACTGTGCCTCCAAAGGTTTCCTTTTCGTTTTACTCAGATCTTCGCTTGATCTTGCTGCTTTCAAAACAGCAACCATGTCTGTATCTGCTGATTTTGTATTATGAGTTATTATTAACTTCTGAAAGCTCTGTCGACAACTTTCGTTTTTGCCGGTAGCTAGCATTCTCATAGTCCACTTTTGGACGACCACCTCTATTTATCGATCCACAATTTACTTCGATGTCAATAATAATCTTTTTATCGGCTTTAATGGCTCATTCAGAATGCTAATTTTTAAATCTTTGAATTTGTCGCCCGCAAATTGGCCATTTCCTTTCAAAATATTTTCATTTACTTGTGTTTCGACGCTTTTACTTAGGTTGTTTTACCCAATTTTTTGCAAAATATGCTGTTTGACAGCGGCCTCTGGGCGTTTGTGGCTGACAAAAATATCTAGCAGCTATGCATGTTCAAAAAATATCCCTCTGGAAAAAGACGATTTTTTCGCGAAAAAGCAAGTTAAAGCAGACAAATGAAGCTGCATATTATTCTAGACACGTTAGTTAGTAATTCCACATTTAACAACCTGAGCACTTCGGAGTGCCTTGAGAGTTCTACTCCACGAAACACAGCTAAATTTGCTAAGATTAATCAAAAAAATACACCTAAACAAAACACGTTTCACAAGAACAAAAACACATAGAATTGACGAATATTTTATTTAACTCTTGTTTTACATACCTGAACTACAACTTTCCATCATTTAAAGTTGCATTTTTCACTTTATGTGGCCAGCGTGAGCAATTAAACTTTAGCAATGTGTTAAGGTGAACTGTACACAAAGCTAACATGTGCGTAATCAGCTGACTTTGACAGTGTATCGCTCAATCACTGTGACCGTAAAAAATTGTATCGATTGATTTTTTATTTAACTAGAGTATTATAAACATAAAAATAAAAGTTATTTTAAAAAAGAGAACAACATTTTTTTTGGGTTTATGCCAAAAAAAAACGAAAAAAAACCCAATGTGCACTGTGCAGCGTTGACAGAGGTCACACAATTCAAAGTTGTGATTGAAAATGTCATGTATGTGTATCAATTTAACTAATCTTGCTTAAGTTAAACAACGATTAAGTTGTATATTTTCCGCGGAATTTATTGGGAAAATATTTTTTGTCTTTGACCATGGCGACTTTGGCGAATTTTTTTCCCGCTTAAATTTTCAAAGATTTTTCAAAACTGTAACGATACCCGTGCGATAGGCAAAATTATCGATACCCTAACGAGTTACTAAGTGAAAAGTCACGGATGCAGGTGCATTCAAATTAAAATTTAATTTAAATGGGGATGCAAACAGTTTCTGAATCGACCCATACCGAACCTATGACTCGGGCTCTACAGAGAACCACGAACCGAATCGGTGTCCATTTGAAAATGCTGAGCCGAACCAAAAAGTCCATAAATTGAATTGCCCAATGCAAATCAAAAAAATCTCCACAAACACCATGCACATTTTCTTGGAAATTGGTTTTACCTAATTCCAAATCTGTCATCAGTTTCCGTATCTGTTTCTATTTAGTTTCTGTATCAGTTCGAACCTGAGCGCCGTAGCAGCGCAGCTGACAGCGAAGAGGGACTGAGCAAACGTGCTGTCCCCGGTAAGTCCCGGACATAATTGGCATTGGTTCCACGATATAAAGTTCTGATTCTAAATTGGTTTCCGACCGAAAATTATTTCCAAATCCAAGTTTCTGCCGATGTCAAGTCGGAATTATGCCTGCGCTGTGACTATCCAAATGAGTACTTTTGATGTGAACGCTTGTTGTCGTCGTCGTCTTGTGACGCCAAATGAGTACTGGTGTTCACATTGAAAAGTACTCATTCCTGTGGCCCACGATTTCTGTGACAAGCCATTTGCCGTTCACATTGCGCTGTGACACTGTGACACTAAAACGTGACGCGCTGTGTCCCAATGTAAACCCGGCCTTAGCATTTGCTAACGCACACTCGACAACCCTGCTGTTCATCGATTTTCTTTTGCAACTCGGCCATCTTTTGTTTGTTGAAATATATTTGCACGGAACAATCAATATAAGGTCGAAAACATTAAATTGCTTCACTTTGCAGCAGTAGTTCACTGAGATTGATCAGCATTGTGTTTACAAATAACAAAACGTGTGCTAATAATGGTTTTATAATTGCCTCACAGTCACAGTGACTCAGTGGCAGTCACTGTCGTTCTACGGTCACACTCTGTGCTACCCAAGCTGTCAAATACACACACAGACCGGTTGTCATATTCAGTGCAACCCTGACGGACAGACGACTTGGAAAATTTGCTGAAATTGTGGAAAATTGTGGAAAAAACACCGAAAATCAGTAAATAATTGTGTAAAACTAATAGAAAGAGTTTGTATTAACTGAGAGAAGCCATGAACTTTAGAAACAACATGGATTCAGCTTATGGTATTGGCCAGCGGCGTGGACCTGCTGGTGGCGGTGGTGGTGGTGGTGGTAACCCAAGCGGCTTGGCATTTTATGCAGCGAACGTAAAAAACACCAGCAACAACAACAACAACATGAATATGAATATGTATGGCTCTCGTGGACGCGCGCCAACTTCCAGCGCGTTTAATGGGAACCAACAACAACAACACCCCGGCTTACATGAACATGAACAGGAATCGCAGTCCCCCTCCCGTGATGGGCATGCCTAATTATGGACGAGATGATGAAGGTTTCCGTAATCGAGAACGTGACTTTGGTGATTCGTATCGTAACCCCAATCTAAACCAGCAACAGCAGCAACCCCAACGTTTTGTTTCTGATGGTTTTGTGGCTAACAACCAACGCCGGCAGCTAGATGAGGGTGATGACATGTTTATGGCCAAACGTCGCCATATGGATTTGGATGCCCACTTTGGGCGCCAGCCGTCGCCACCGCGTCCGTATGTCAATCGCAATCCGGATAACCCCAATTTCAATATGGATTATCGCAACCAGGAGGACAACTATGGTCGTGCGACTTTAAGGCAGGAACCGATCCAACGGGATCAAGATCGCGGCTTCTTCAATGACGAACGTCCGAGCATGAATCCGGATCGAGGTTTTTACAATGATCAACGTTTCAACCAGGATCGTAATCCACGCGATCAGGCCGGAGGCCCCTACCAAAACAACTCTCGTGGCAACTTCAACTATCGCGAGGACGACCGCAACTTCTTGCGTAATTCTGGCAATTTTGGTGGGCCGGAACGGGATAATTTTGCTGGCAACGGCAACTATCCCAACGATAACAATCGTGAATTTTTCGCTAACAATTCTGGACGCAACTGGAACAACCAGTCCATGCCCGGAAACAACAACATGCAAAGGTCCACTACTTCATTCCAAAGCTCTGGCTATCAATCCTCGGATTGGAATACTTCTCAAAAGAATTTCAATGCCAAACGAAACATGAATCCGAATGTAAACCCGAATCCACTCAAGCGGACTTTCAACAACAATGCAGGTCCACCTAATAACAAGCCGATGAACAATCAAGCAGTTGTCCGAAATAATATTCCACCCAAAAAGAACATGACTAACGCTGCAGCAGGACCACCTGCCAAACCGAACAATGTCCGACCGAACAATGTCCGACCAATGGGTCCTGGAAATGGAACAAGAATTATGGGTCCTGGAAATGGAACACGAATTATGCCCAACAGAGCACCGAATATGGCTCCAAATGTTAGGCCCAAACCGCCGATGAACCAGAGACCAGTTCCAACCGGGGTCAAACCTCCTCCAACTGGTAAGTTGATCTATAAACACTGCAGATTATTGAAAATATTTCTTTACCATATAATATCGCTTTGATAGTGAGCCAAAAACTTTATATTTAGCTCAGCTTGTCAGACAATTTAAAATTACAAAAATATTTTCCTTAATTATTCTAAACATAATATCCCTTAAGGTTACCTTTATTATGGTAAAAGATGCTTCTATATAAACTTATAAGTAGTGTCTAGTCTGACTAATCATTTTTTGAGCTTGGAAAAAAAGTAGAAAAACGGGTAATTGTCTATTATACGTCCTTCCTCTCCAAAAATTCCGAAATTAATTTTCCTCGATGGACCACGAATTATGAAGAAGTTACGTGCAGAAATTAATTGGCGGTTTCTTTCTTTCCATGGTTTCTTTTAAAATGAATTTTGAAATTTGCTGGTTTTGCACCGAAATATGCATGTGCTTTTCTTCAAATGTCAAATAAATAACAAAAAATATTAAATTTGTCAACAACTCACACCTAGAATTTAACTGCAACGACATTTTCAAGTTTAAAAGTTAGAAGCATATCGAAGTATTTGGCCTATTCAGTTGACGTGGATGAGGCTCTGAACTTTTTTTACACCACCCATTAGAGCAGAGTTCCCCAGCTATAGCCCCTGGGGCACACCGAGTGCTTGCCGAAGTCATGATTCACTGTGTTTTAGAAAGAGACACAGTCACATTTTAGCGCTCTCTTCTTGGGGAACCCTGTAAAGTCCACCTCCTATAAATTAGTATTTTGAAAAACGAAACTTTTTTTTACAATTTTTGATCCTCTTTGGTATTTTTCCGCGATTTAATGATTTGTCAGTAACGGAAAGTGGTTTATTCTTTGGTCTTCTATGGTATTTATAGCGGTTCAGTATTGTCAAATTCATGGCAATGTTATTATGTGTGGTCATTTGTAGACTTGGAAAGCAGTTTTTTAAGTAATTAGCGGTCTTGTTACCATGGAGATCCGTTAGCTTCAAATTGCGCTCATGCATTGATCCTGCCAGGATTTTTCACTTGATTTGTGTTAACGTTCTTTATTTTTATACTATTTTTTATCCTCTTTGGTATTATTTCGCGATTTTAAAAGTCGACAGTCACGGTAAATAGGTTAGAATAACTCGCGAACCACACAGTCTGTGGCTCTCAGCGTAGAACAGAGAGCTGGGCCCCACAAGCCGTGAGCGGCTCACGTGCTGTGGCTCACGCGCCGAGAGCCGGTTGATAACTCTCGAACCCTGGTTATACCTATGCAGCCCGGACAATTTAATAACAAAACTGTATTATTTTACTTTATCTTACACCATTATGCTAATTTTTATTCAAATAAGATATCCAAACTGATTTACAAAAGTCCTAGCAATTAAAATACCCGGACAATCATCACAAGTTTGCCAACATTTGTTTTTACATTTTACTTGCAAGATCAAACTAGGCAAATGCGATAACAGTTTGACAAACAGTGTTCACTTAGCACACAAACTTATCGAAAACTTGATTTGTCAATCGGTCGTCAAACGAGTAATATGGTGTTCACACACAATTCAAACTTATTTTGTCAAATTTTCGCCATATTGGACAAATTAATTTGACTGTGTGAACTTAGCTTTAGGCTGAAATGACACTTTCAATTTTTAGAGACAATTTTAGTCACAATTTTTCGTCTAATGGCAAAAATCGTTGGTGTAAGCGGGTCAGAGTATGCTTGAATAAGCCGCAGAATGTATTTGAAGAGGCTGGAATGATACACAGCAGTAAATTTAGTTTAATAATAAAAAATTGCGACAATAATTGTCTCTAAAAATTGAAAGTGTAATTTTAGCCTTAATTATTCTAAACATAATATCCCTTAAGGTTACCTTTATCATGGTAAAAGTTGCTTCCATATAAACTTATTAGCAGTGTCTAGTCTGACTATTGCAGTACAATTGACTTTAAGCCAAACTCCTCAGCAAGCAAGATTTGTTTACTTACAATTCCATTATGATCAGAGTTTCTTAAGCCAGGAAATTAGGTATTTCTCCATTTTATTTTTCTTTATTACATACAGTTATGGAATATTAATTGAAACAATTTTTTTTTCATTTTCCTAACTAAAACTGTGTTAAATTGTATTATTTCAAGGTAAATTTCACTATCTTTAATAATATAAAGCATTAAATAGTTTATTTAATTTAATAAATAATTTAATTTTTTGAGCTTGGAAAAAAAGTAGAATAAAGAAACGCTTAAACCTAATCAACATGGCTTATTTTAAAATTATAAAAAAATCAGTATTTTTTTTTTTAATATTTGATTGTGCCTTAAGGATTGTGGAAGACTGCAGTGCATTGACTCCAACCGATTGGCACAAATCCATACCAGTCAGCCTGAGCTTTGTCCAACAAATAGTGTTACAAAATATGAGACCACCACCTAAAGCGAAAAAACCCCCAAATAGCATTATACTTGCCTCCACCATGCTTGACTGTCCAAAAGCTGCCTTCACAGTTGTCAGATATCTCTTTAAGAGACTCTCTGACAAATAGGGTAAAAGCAAAGCAAATAACTTAATATATTTAGAAAAATTAACGTTCTTTAATAAAATATGACAGGTTCTTCGTGTTAAGGGTTTCTTTGTAGAGTATTTTGACAACCGACTATTTAGAGCAGTGGTGCTCAAAATGCCAAAAGCCTATCCCATGGGTTTTTTTTTAGTTGTTGTTGGGAAAGTAGTGCACCGCGACCAATTTTGGTCTATTGTGCCCCCCAACTGAGTTTACAGCTCTTTTAGCAGCCCTATTTCCTGTACAAAAGCCAGGTTTTTTGTGGATTCTAAGTTACTGATATTGCTTGGGTGTAGAATGTGTATCCCAAATCTGCTGAGTCTGCGCCTCGCTAGGGCATCGCAGTGTGCTAGTATATGTTCAGAGGACTCCTCCTTCTCTTCACAATATCTGCAAAGTTGGGTGTTTGTTATTCCCAACTTGTACATGTGGCTCCGCAGTCTGCAGTGACCCGTGTAGAGCCCTATCAGAATCCTGAGGGCATTCTTTCCTTGTTGGATTAACTTTTGGAACCTTTTGAGGTCGTGGTTCATTATTAATGCTTTAGCGTGGTGTTTACCAAGGAGGCTGCTCTAAGCGTATTCTCTTCCTTTCTTAGGAGTCCTTTTATTGTATGTTGGCCTATACCGCAATACGGATCTGGCCTTACCATTGCGGTGGCTGCACCCTTGCGTGCCAGTTCATCGGCCAATTCGTTTCCAGGGATGTTGTTGTGTACCGGTATCCATCGTAGGGTCAGGTTGTTCCTGCTGCCTAGTTGGTCTAGTTTGTTCTTTGTCTCTAAGACTAGCTTAGAGGTGAACTTATTACTGCTGAGCGCTTTAACGGCTGCTTGGCTATTGGAGAGGATAGCTATTTCTCTGTAATGGTAGTTCTTTCCCATATTACGGTCTGCGCAACGGGAGATGTCAAAATATGCTAGTGAATTCTTCTATTGGTTTAGTTATTTTCGTTCCTGGTCCTGCTACCCCAAGTCCGGTTCCTTGGGGCGTCAGGGACCCGTCTGTATACCACATAATTGTGTGGTTGCATTTTATATGTTTCTTCTAGTGAGATCCATTCTCTCTTGTTACTTTGGTGTACAGTGAAGTTCCTATCAAAGTGATACTCGGTCACCATTTCGTCTCTGGGTTGGAGGATTAAAGGGATTTCTCTTTCCAGCTTTTCACCACTTCTTCTGCTGTTAATCTAAGCAGTGTTGCTTTTTTCTTCAGGCAGATGGTATGGTGGAGTGGTGTTAGCTGCATCAAAACCTCGATTGCCGCTGTCGGACAGGTACGCATGGCTCTAGACATGCATATACATGCCGTCCTTTGAAGTTTTTGCAACTGCGTCCTAACAGTGAGGAGGTTTGCTCTATCTCCCCACACAACAGCTCCATAAGTGAGCATCGGTCTCAAAACCATGAGGTATAGCCATCGGAGTATGTGTGGTGCCATGCCCCACGATTTTCCGGCGATGCTCCTGCATGTGAATAGTGCACTTGCTGACTGTATACTCTAAGTGCTTGTCAAATCTCAGCCTGTTTTCAAAGACAACGCCAAGGTATTTGACTTCTTTTTCTGGTGTAATGAGGCAGCCGGATAGGCGTATTGGCCTCATTCTGCTTAGCTTGTATTTTCTAGTGAACGGTACTATGATGGTTTTCGCAGGGTTTAGGTTGAGCCCAACATCCTTGCACCAGTCAGACGTCACTTTCAGTCCCCTATGGACTATGTCACATAAGGTTTCTTCGTACTTTTCAATCGCAAGGATGACAATGTCATCAGCGTATCTTTAGCATGTTATGCCCAAGGAGGCTAGTTTCTCTAGGAGCTCATCCACTAGTAGGCTCCACAACAGTGGAGAGAGAACTCCCCCTGAGGGCATCCTCTAGTTGGGGTTACTGTGATGGTTTCTTCATCTGCCACTGCAGTGGCTTCTCTGCATCGTAGAAGTCTATCATCCCATCTGCCTACTGTGGGGTTTACTTCTCTTCTGATTAGAGCATTCTTGACAGCCCTATGGGATGTGTTGTCGAATGCTCCCTCAATGTCTAGGAAGGCGCATATTCCTTGTCTTCTATTGTTTTCTCAAGCATCTTCCCGAGTTGATACAATGCCGTATCGGTTGAACGGCCTGCTCTGTACGCGTGCTGTGTTGGTTGCAGGGGTGCCATCCCATGGGATAGGACTTCATAATTCCGTTGGCGTCGCAGCCGACCCTCGCGTAGAAAGAGAGAGAGAATACGTGTGTTCTGTAAATAGCACGCTCGGCGGCTTGCTCTCTCACGACACTTGCATTTGTCGTTTTCTTCTCTCACGAGGCATTTGTGCTCTTGCTTGTTGCTCATGTTTGACGTCATGACGTTTACTTCGTGGTTCGCTGCTACGCACACAAGCGTATCGTAGATTCGTGGGTAGAATCGGTTCGGGATATTCATTTTGCTAAGGAAATTAACTTTCTTTGCCGAAACCAACTAAATTCGAACCACTTTAAATTAGCCTATAATACAGCTAGAAATCGGTTTTTGCAAGTTATTTTTGAGTTCTTCCGAAGAGAAGAAGTGTTTCTTTCTGTTTATGATGGACGGAATTTTTGGAAAGTTGCTCGTTTGAACTGACCTCTTTCCGATTTCAGCCATTTTTTTCCTTGACGTTAGAAAGCTGGCTTAGATGATGCAAAAGTGGTTACTGAACGGGAAAACTATTCAAATTTTCGAATGAAGACAGAGTGGCCACAATAGAAAACTACAAATTTGCTAGAAAGTTGGTCCCACATCTACTTAATTAGTAGTGAAATATGCCAGATATTTAAACTGTGAGAGCGGATTAGGTAGAGGTGTGGACCAAAATGGTGGGGATCAAAGATCATTTAGAAGCTTTTTCCAAGTTAATTAATAATACCTTCCACCGCTTAACGGTCTCGGCCATTGCTATAAATGGTCGTAAATAGTTCCTGTTTTGCACGAGAAGGCTTCTGTTATTCACACCATACTTGGAAATGTCTTACCCATGCCATACCTGGCCTTCTCATCATAGCTTCGTCCCATTTAACCGGCTTTCTTAAAGTTTTTCGCTTGGAGATTTATTCAGCCGACACATTTTCTGATTTGTTTTAATCTTTGGAAGCACAGAAGCTTGATCTTTTTGGAGTCAATTAAAAACAATTTCAAACTGGAGTTACTTTAGATTTTTTCAAATCCACTGGTGCAGGATTCTAGTAGCACTGCTCAACGTCGAATTCACAAGAAAACTTGTAAAAAGTTAGAAGGATGCTCCGCTTTATAAAGCGTTAGTCAAAGGCTTTTTTCACTTCTCCATTCAATTCTGGAGTAATCAAACCACACCAGTATAGAAGAAATTAATTTGTGCAACAGCAGTTTTACTACTTGCTCTTCGAAATTTTAACTTTGATTCGAGTGTCTCTCTCACCTAATACTCTAATAGACTTTGCTTAAATAGAATTTGATTATAGACTCTACTTTGATCTTCTTTTTCATTATATAATTTTCTAACTTTCTTTCTTTTCATTTTGCAGTCCAAGCAGTTGCTGTTCCCAAACCCAATGCTGTCCCCTTGACAAAGGCCGAAAAGCAGAGACGTAAGATTGCCCGCAAGCGTGGTTTTATAATGGGCGGCGTTAAGTTGGCATATATTTACAATAAAAACGACAAGCTCCCTCAGCCCGAGTCTCAATCCTTTGCTATAACCTTTTTCGGAGAGACTCCCATTTATAGTATAAATGTGGATGACGAAGATGCCGAAGTGGCTGCTGCAGTTATACTCGATGATGACTTTAATTCCGATGATGAAGATGATGCTGCTGCTGTTGCTAAAGCTGGTGGCGAGGGGAATCCCCAGCCCTCGCGCAAAATGGCAAAACGTGCTCGCAAGCAATTGCGCACCGAGTGGACAACGCTGCACGATGCCAAGGATTACAAATGCTGGAACAATTGGTGGAAGGACTTTAAGCATTGCGGAACTGAAATTGATAAGCAATTGGAGGTATTTGGCGCCCTTAACCTGGAGCACTGCTTCTTGCCAAATTTGCCTCACTATACCACAGAGCAGGTGGTGGCCAACATACTGAGGTCGGGTAAATTTGCATTGGGTGAAACGCCGGGTATGCCCTACAATACCATGAAACAGATTTTCACATTGATGAATAAGACATTCCTGGAGAATCTGCAGGAGGCTGATGTTGAGAATTTGCAGGATTTCATTCGGAATTGCCCCAATAGTCTTTGGGTATTCAAGATGCGCAGCATGGTCTATATGTGGGCCAAATACAAGGAAATTCTAGAAATGCCGGTGGTACCGACAACCAAACCGGAAGCTAAACCGGAGGCCAAGACCGAGGCCAAACCGGAGGTCAAAGCTGAGGCCAAAGCTGAGGAGAAAGGTGAGGCCAAAGCTGAGAACGCTGCTGCTGAAACTGAATACAAGTTGGAAGGGAATCCCAATGTCAAATGGATGGCCAAGCAGGCTTTTAAGAATCCCTGCTTCCATTACTTGGCCAAGCAGGCCTTCTGCGAGTTGCAGGTAGGTGTATTTGCAGATCCCTAACCGAAACAGCTTTCTTATTGTATTACTTACCTCTGCTTACAGGCAATCAGCGAATTGGATTGGCCCGATCACGAGAAGTTATATCCAGGATTGTAAGATCACCAAAACTCCACTTTAATGCAAACATCGTAATACCCTACAAGTCTATATACAACAATATTGAATACAAGCATGATTTGGTTTGATTTGGAATACAAATATGAATTGTATTATATATACAAACATATATGGAATGCCTATATCCAGAAGAAAGATGCTTGCAACTCGTATTTCTATACATAAGTAGTTTGTAACTAGAACACACAGAGAAAAACACACTCCCCTCATGCAAATTTAAACTTCTATGTAATGATTTAATACAAATAAAAACCGATCAGAACTCACCCAGTTTACACTTATTGTCTGGAGAGAAGTCTATTTTGTAGGTCTTTGAAAGTCATATATATTTTTGGAAGAACAAGAACTAAACAAAAAAGAGAAATTAAATACTGGTTGACCTGTTTAGTTTAGTGCGCCACTCATTTTTGTTCACTTCCTCATCCTTCAACAACTCGAGCACGATTCCGAGTCGCCAACAAAACTTTAACACGGGACCAGGGAACAGTCCGTTAAGCAACAACAATCTATTCTCGTCCCCGCATCCATCCAGAACCGCATATGAGACCAAAGCCCCACTGATTGGATCAAACATTCTTGCCCTGCAACGCGACCATGGCGGATAAAGTTCGAAAGTGGAACCACCTCAGAGTTGATTACTCGTTAGAGAATAAGGTAGTTAGCTCAAAAGACTAGAAAAGGTTTATGCTACAATAAAGATGAGTCCATTTTTACCATTAATTAGTCATTCGTGAGGAAAGATTATTTAAAAAAAATCGAGGGAAGCTAAATTCGGCTCTACCGAAGTTTATATACCCTTGGAGCATGATATATGCGGCCAGTTTGTTATATGGCTGTACGATATATTCATCAAAAAAGTTTTTCTCACTAGAACTACATTTTGGACCGATCGTTCCTATGGCAGCTATATGTTATAGTCATCCGATTTGATTTAAACTTGATAGAATTGTGTGGTAGTATATAATATTGATCTGTACAAAGTTTGGGAGCGATAGCATTGAAAACAAAAAAGTTTTTCTCACTAAGACTTTTTTTCAAACCTATTTTTTGTATGGCAGCTATACTATATAGTTGTCCGATTTTGTTAAATCTCGGTGAAATTATGTGAAATCATAGAAAACTTAAAACAAAACTTTGAAAACAAAAAAGTTTTTCTCACTAAAACTACTTTTTCAACCGATCGTTCCTATGGTAGCTTTATGCTATAGTCATCCGATCCGGCCGGTTCCGACAAATGTGCAGCTTATTTGTACCAAAAGACTTCGTGCAAAGTTTGGTTGCGATAGCTTTAAAACTGACGGAGGAGATAGCATAGAAACAGACGGACAGACGGACATGGCTATATCAACTCAGCTCGTCAAGCTGATCAAGAATATATATACTTTATGTCGTCGGAGATGCTTCCTTCTGTGCGTTACAAACATCTGGAAAATTTTAATATACCCTCTCCAAGGATAAAAAAATAAAGGAAAGCTCATTTCGGCTCGCCCGTCGACTTGTATCTTACTTAGGGATACAAGTCCCGAAACGAATTTCGGTTCCGGTACCGGTACGTCCCGAAATGAATGTTTCGGTTAAAGGTTCCATTTCGTTTTCGATACGGTACGCCTACTTTTATTTCGGTATACCGCTACGTACCGGTGGTAAGTACCGATATAAGTAATACTTATATTTATACACTTGAAAAGTGTATTATAATTTTGCCCAGAAGTTTGTAACGCATATAAGAAATCATCTCCGACCACATAAAGTATGTATATTCTTGATCAGCATGACGAGCTGAGTCGATTAAACTTTGTCCGTCCGTCTGTCTGTTTCTACGCGAACTAGTACCTCAGTTTTGGAGCTATCAAGCTGAAACTTTGCACAGAGTCTTCTTTTTACTGCACGCTGCTAATATGTCGGAACCGACCGGATCGGATGACTACTTCTTGTAGCTGCCATACATATGTTCGTTCGGAAAATGGGTTTTAGTAAGAAAAACTGGTTTGTTCTCAATATTATCGCTCTCAAACACGGTCATGGGTAATATGTCATGTTTTTAAGCTGATTTGCGAAGCTTGGTCGAAGTCGCTAACCGTTGTGACAAGCTCTTTCAAGTGTATCAAAACTTCGGTGCAGACGAAGTTAGCTTTGCCTTTCTCGTTACTACTGAAAAAAACTAAATTCTGAAATAAATCTAAATCATCTTATTCCTGTTTAATAAAACGAATCCAAATTCAACACAAAATGAATGGTTTCACATTTAAAGTAATATTACATAGCCTTCACATTTTGTATTTTTATACTCTGTACCGAAGGTACATAGAGTATATTAAGTTTGTGCAAAAGTATGTAACAGGGAGAAGGAATCATTTCCGACCCTACAAAGTATATATATTCTTGATCAGCATCAACAGCCGAGTCGATATAGCCCTGTCCGTCCGTCCGTATGAACAAACAGATCTCAGAGATGGTAAGAGATATAGGTTTGGCATGTATGGGATCAATTTGCCGAAAAAATGATAAAGATCGGATGAGCGGTTCTCAAGTTATGATCAAATAAGTGAATTACCTCCCTCCCTCCCACCCACTCACAACCAACGCACAATCTTAGAGAGAGAGAGAGAGAAAGAGAGAGAGAGAGGGGCAGGGAGAGAAACTTAGAGATGAGCGCAGCAGCAGCTCTGCATTTAGCTCCTACTCTAGGTACAGAGTATAAATATAGTCGGGCTTGACCGACTTTCTCACTTGTTTTACGTAGTTTACATGTAAGATCTAATGATTACAATATATGCATTGCTAATAAATGTTGTATTATGTATTATTAGTTTTCGAATTTAACTTCGAATTTTATACGTCCACTATATAGCATTCTTGTGATTTGCTCGCAGTAACATAATTACATTCAATGTGGTTGAGTCCATGCAACTTCTTAGCGGATTCATTATATATTTTACGCCAGAGAATAGCCGTTTTACGCTAACTTGCGTACTGGAACAGAAAGAACGACTTTTGAAATCTCATACAATTCTGGGAACTTTGTGGAGGATTCTGACTAGGGTTGTCGAAATATCGATATTGAATACATTTTGACGATATTACCATGAATACTCTATTTTGGTTTTTGGACAAAATGGAAGGTTTCTTAAGGGCATTCTCTTGGATATTAGTGGCATCAGAAATACTAGTAATATTCAAGAGAATGCCTTCAGGAAACCCCCATTTTTCTGGCCGAAACTAACAAAAATACACACCAAAAATTTATTCAACAAGTATTCGATATCGATATTTCGACATCCCTAATTCTGACCACCAGTTAAGAATGTTTTCATGGTTTCAAACACATTTAAGCGCGAGAAAAGCGATAATGAAATCCAGTTGCTTATTTCTTGACACAGAAATATTAATTAAAAGATCGATACAATTATTTTTTTGCTCAGTACTTAGCGTTACTATATAACTAGAGTCTATAAATATGCCACATAGAAAAGCATTGTTTTCAAAAGAGGATTTCTCTCGTTTTTCTATTTCCTGAAAAAACGATTTCGCAAAAGAGGAATTTTTTTATATTTCCAATTTGCAGTGTATACAAATGGAATAAAAATCGCCCAAAACTAGATTTTCGGCATTAAGTTTAGTTGTCCACCTTCGCTGATTCTAATAAGCGTACAATATCGCGAACTGAGTCCTACACTTTCCGGTTCAGGAAAAAGTCCTTATCTGCAGCCGTAAAATTAGGTTAAAAGTCCTCCAGCAAATATTTTCGCATCCTGTAGGTTGAGCTTCAGCGCGTGGGGCAATCGATGAGAGCTTAAATGTTATGACACCTAAAAATTTGCAAGAAAATCTGGCATCGAGCAAAGGTCGTGTTATGATTGCTTTTTTACATTACAAACGTTAATAACGGTTTCGGGTTTCCAAAAAAAAATTTGTTTCGATTCCTGTTCCGATTCCGGTACGCGATTTGAAAAGGTTATTTCGGTTAACGGTTCCGGTTCCAGTATTATAATAAAAATAAAAAACGTGGTTTCGAGATAAACGCGTTTAAAGTTTGAAGTAATTTTTTGGAAAAAAAAAATCAAAAAATGTTTAAATGCAGTTTTTAAAGAGCTGACAATTCTCCGTCGAATTCACTTTGTTTCATCAAAATCGGTCCGGTAGAACCGGAGAAAACTTAACTCATAGGTCAAAATACGAGGGTTTCAAAAAAACCCAAAATTTTTTTTTTTTCAAAAAAAGCAGTTCTGCTGGTGTCAAAGTTCTTTTTTTGGCAAAAAAGAAAAAAAGTGACAAATTAAAGTACGCAATTAACAAAAGGAGGTAATTCTGCGTCATTAAAGCTTTATTTCATCAAAATTGGTTCAGTAGATGTGAAGAAAACTGGCCAGGTAGTCAAAAAGGGCCTTTGAAAGAAAATCTAAATATTTCAGATATTTTTACTTACAAATATTAGTCGGTGATGCCAGCTCCATACAGGCCACCTTCCTCTTTTCGTAGAAACTGCTTGCGCCCCTCTGCTCGGAGCCGTTCTGCCAGCTTTTGATGATGCCGCAGCTCGAGTTCCGATCGGTTCAATCTGTCTTCCGAGATAGCTTCTTTTGCCAATCGCAATACCCATCAAACCCATAATTTTAAGTATGGGTATAAAACCGTCGTTGAAGAGGCACGTTGCATTGAAAAAACTAGCCTGAGTTAGTTAGACAAGCACTCAAAATTTGGAAGGTTACCCATTTCAACGGAATTAGCCGCTTCGTTCGAAAAAAAAAGCTATCTTCTAAAGTATTTCGAATTTCTAAAAACCTTTTAGGGGCATATCACAACTACCCAAGCTATAAATAAATGCAAAAAAAAAAAAAAGTCGAAAAAAAAAGTTGCTCAATGAGAAGACCCCCTTAATCGGCTGAAAAATTTCACATCTGCCGCTAGCTTTGAATCCTAATGCAGTTGTTAATACTCTTATAAGCTACTATTCCGGTCAATGTGGAGCTGGAGATTATTACAACTATGCTCTCTGTCTTAATATGGGTCCCGGCTAATACTTTTCTCACGATGTCATAATTGGTGGTCATGAAGGCAATACCAAGGTCCAGTGTCCAGTTGCGTCCAGTGAAGTACATCCGGCTATTACCAGGCAGGAGGGTCTTTGTTGTTTAGGTCAGATCTGATGCGGGCCGTATCCTACCAAACCACTTCACATAGGTAAGAACTATTATGACGTCTATTGTGTGTAACCAGTGATATTGCAGATTCAACTCCTAACATTGCGCCAAAAATAAGTGACCTACACCTCTATTTTCCATCGTTGAAAGAAAATCTTCTTAAAATAAGGCGTGAGTGAAACATGATGCTACATTTAAGGGCTTATTTTCAAAATTACCAGCTTAATGGAATATAAATCAGCAATAACAATCTTTCAAAAGGGGAAGAAATACCAACAGCAAGATCACTGAACGTAGTATCTTCCTTCTTTTCTTTAATTCTGTAAAGTCACTGTCGAGTCCTGATTAGTCACTTTTTATACACTAATCACACTGAGCACATCTCAGCGGAACGCATGGAATTTTCTGAAGATGTGAAATAGCGATTCACACGGACAACATCTTAAATCTAAAATCATCAGTCGCGGAAGTGAATTTACAAATTGTTAAACAAAATTGATAAAATGAATTTTAAAGAACAACTGATGGAAACGAAACATTTAGCGCAGATCTCTTTGATGCTCCCCTTGCAACTCCAACCGCTCACTCGCTGCTTACAAACTCCGCTTAGTGGCCAGGCTTGGAGCAGGTGCCAATGGTTCCAGCAATGTGGGTGCCACAATCGGGCAGCTGTGGGAGCAACACTGTAATATTATCCTTGGATTTTTTGACATTTTTCCATTCCCTTTCGTCGACATTGTTTATGTTTTTCAGTGAATGACAATTTTTTAGTGGCGGATTAATAACTATCGTAAAAATACTGATTGAAACGAAGTAAAATAGGAACATCCCCAAAAGATGTTGGAATGATGATAAAATTTTGGCACGGCAAATGCTTATGGAACATCTTTGATAATGATGTTAGATGTCAGATGTGCCTCAGTGTGAATAGCCTATTAGTTATTGTTTGTCACTGTCTGGTCACTGTCAAGACTGTTTAGTCACCTTTTGGTCACTGTCAAGACACGGTTAGGTCACTGTTAAGACACTGTCAAGTCACTTTTAAGTCACTGTCAAGGAACTGTTAAGACACGGTCAAGAAACTGTCACGTCAATTTTAGTCACTGTCAAGTAACTGTTTAGTCACTTTCAAAACACTGTCACGTCACTTTTTGGTCGCTGTCAAGTCACTGTTAAGACATGGTCAAGAAACTGTCATGTCACTTTTTAGTCGCTGTCAAGTCACTGTTGATTCACCTCTACTTTCTCCTCGCACTTGCCCCCTCCCACTTTCCTTCCTATGCATGACGTCAGCGCAGCACTGCAGTGTCACGTGACGCTGAAAAATTAAAGATGTTTCACATCAAAAAGTAAATGCATTTAGTGATTTTTATTTTATTTATGATTTAAACTTAAATTTTTTTTTAACAGCTTAATGTGGGAGACACTCTCTACCGCTTAGACATTATGAACGGGAATGCGTATTTGTAGCATCTGGAAATTTGGGAAAACAATATTACAAAATGATGACTTGGTTTAAGTTATTTACGGCTCGCTCACCTTGCTTGTCTTATCAAAGAGTGCCTGGGCACGTTCTTGTTGCAAAGTATAATTGAAGAATTTATCAAAAAGGTATCCATGCTTCAAGGACTCAACAAGAATGCGATCTTCGCCAATATCGAGACTAACTTCCTGCGATGAAACCTGCGTATTTAAATAAAATATAGAAGAAGATCCAAATCGTTATGGGTGGATCCCTAGTTTACTTACACAATTGGGCAAATAAAGTTCGGCTTGAATCTCTTCAACCACATCGTTACGAACCCGTGCACGTAACTTGTATTGTGGTTCACCACGTTGGCTCTTCTTAAACGCAGCCGCAACTGCGGATTCGATTTCCTGCACCAGCTGTTGTGGGGCAGTGGCATCCTTTTGGTCAGCCGAAGCACCCTCGGCCTGCTTAACATCTGCATTGCGTACACGATGCGAGACTAAAGTGCCAATCAGCTTGCGATTATTCAATATAATGGTCTTCTCCATGGCGATTTGGATATTGTATTTTTCACTCAATGCTTCGGCCACAATTTGTAGAAAGAAATTGTTAAATAACTGTGATTTGTTGATCTTAACCAAAAACTTGGGATTGATGGCGATGTCACAGACATCGACAGTTTTATCCGAACGATCCTTGGTATGACGCGGCTCGGAAATGCTCATGGGAACACGAAAGGAATCAGGTGTGGGAGATTCTAGTATAGCGATTAATTCCTCTTCGGTCACATCTTTCGGTGCGGGTACTTCGGGGGCTTGACAGACATTAATGAAGAACTTTTCATTGCTGTTCACTTTGAAGCTTTTTACGCAAAATCCTGACAATAAAAAAAGGTTAGATGCATAAAGGTTAGCTCAAAAATGTACTAATTCTTAGTTTGTATAAAGATAAAACATAAATAAGTTGATGTACCTACTTCTTGTACTTTTTGATAATTCAAGTTAATGTTTTGAAGCTAGAATAGAATTGAAGCTGTTCTGTGCCCAATACTTGAAAAGGAGACCCCGCAGTTTGGGATCAATCTTCTACCCATTGCATATAAGGTTCTGACATGCATCTTATATGAACGTCTATTGCCGTTTATAAGCACACTAAATGGACCTCTTCAGTTTGGCTTTGGACCTGGTAAATTCACTATAGACCAAATATTAACATAGGGACAAATCGTGGAGAACAGGCAAAGATCACTCAGTAGCTTTCGACACGCTTAGATGAAACCCTGTCTACTTATGATAAACAGCAAAGACGTTGAGAAGCTCTTCGAGACATTTGATACCAATACAGGGTTTAGGCAGGGTGACAACTTATGGTGTGAATTCTTCAATCTGGTACATCGATACTGATGTTACAGTGTGTAACACTAAAAACTTGATACGGTCGGGGCCAACAAATTCTAAAAGGGTATGATGGTAGTACAAAAACCTTCGCTGTTTTTGGTCTGTTTAGCTGCCGTTTTCATTTTTATTTTACTTTGAAGTTTAAAGTTTATGATTGGGACTTGCAACTCCATATGTCGCAAACTATTTGGAATTTCGCTTTGACGTCTTAGAGGAAGCTGTTGCTTTTGACTTGGTTCACAAAACATTTCTAAGTCTCATTTTTTAACTGTTTTTCCCTCATTATACACTTGAAAAGTGTATTATAATTTTGCCCAGAAGTTTGCAACGCATAGAAGGAATCATCTCCGACCACATAAAGTATATATATTCTTGATCAGCATGACGAGCTGAGTCGATTAAGCTTTGTCCGTCCGTCTGTCCGTCTGTCTGTTTCTACGCGAACTAGTCCCTCAGTTTTGGAGCTATCGAGCTGAAACTTTGCACAGAGTTTTCTTTTTACTGCACGCTGCTAATATGTCGGAACCGACCGGATCGGATGACTACTTCTTGTAGCTGCCATACAAATGTTCGTTCGAAAAATGGGTTTTAGTGAGAAAAACTGGTTTGTTCTCAATATTATCGCTCTCAAACGCAGTCATGGGTAATATTGAATGTTTTTAAGCTGATTTGGCGAAGTTTGGTCGAAGTCGCTAACCGTTGTGACAAGCTATTTCAAGTGTATCAAAACTTCGGTACAGACGAAGTTAGCTTTGCCTTTCTCGTTTTTAACTGTTTTTTCAACTTTGTCTTGAAAACTGTTTTTCCAACTTGCCTTCACTTCTCGTCTGTGGCCCAGTGGTTAGTGTGCTGGACTGCTGGGCGGGAGGTCGTGGGTTCGATCCCGCCTCTGAACATCTAATAATAAAAGTTTTTTTCTTTCTTTAGAAACTAGCTTTTACACATACGGTCACCTTCACCAGCTTAGTGGCGCCAGCTGTGAAGTAATCTAGCCATGAAAAAGCAATTTCTCAAACTTTGCCGTTCGGATCCGGCGTTAAACTGTAGGTCCCTTTCTCTTGTGCGAAAAATTTAAAGCACACACGCCAAGAGATTGAGAGAAGCTTGGCTTGGCCCCGTTGAGGAGCTGTATAGCCAGTTTTACCTTACCTTACCTTCACTTCTCGAGTTCAAAGAATTATCCGTTATGCTTGCATTAAAGTTTTAGATCTTGTTGTATATTAAAATTAAATAAGATTTAGCTACCTTTTTCCTCCTTCTTATAGCAGGTTTGATTCCTGGTAGCGGTAGCAAAATCAAGACTTGGTTTATTCCAATTTTGGCAATCCAGCAACTTTAATAAATTTGTGTGTTCTTAGCTTTTTTGCAACACTCTTGCTTTTGTTTAAAAGTATATAACGGAAAAGGAAATCGTCCAGATTATTTATCGATTTGCCAAAGAAATGGTAAAGATTGGACAAACACAATTATGATGGGTAGCACTGGCCACTTTTTGTGGCTTCTTATTTAAAATGATAAGATATATAGAAACTTTGGGGGTACAGAGTATGTTATAGTTTGATTATACAGAGTTTAATTGGTCCAAAATATATCTTAACCATATTTTTCGTGATCAGTTGGGCACGCATTTGCAATCGACCTAACAATGCGCTGCGATTTTGCTCAATATGGTAAATCAATTGTTAACTGAATACCTAGTTGAAATGAACCGAACCATTTTATTTTTCGATTTTTGGTTCGGTTAAGCTATTTTTTAATACACATCGGTTCGGTTTAAAACCGCTTCGGTTCAGAACCGGTTTGCATCCCTGATCACAACCCCTCATTCTCCCCGTACTATTTCCATAAGCAAACGGGCGGTAAGCAGGGAGTTTTCAGAGATAAAGAAGCAGTCAAAACTGAAACTGCTTAGCGATATACGAGGACAAGGCCAAGTAGGTTGTAATTAATCTTGTCTACCTGGAACAACGATCTTCTTTTACTTCAAATTCAATGTCAGTCAAGTGTCATCTATTTAGCCATGGTCTCTGGTTCGTGGTGAGCTAATTGTGAAAAGGCGAATCAAGTAGCTGACTAGGCTATAGTCCGTCTACGGTAAGTACACATTAAATAAAGGATATTTGTTGATCCATTGTATGATTTTGGTATCCATTTGGACTGGGTAGTCTTAATTTCGTAAAAAGTATATTAAGTATATCCATTTAATGTTAAATTGATCTTAGATTTTCATCCAATGGATTGATGATAATCGTTCAAGGGATATGAAAAATGGATATTAAGGATAAAAGAATATGATAAAACTATTCATTCCAAACGGATTTTAATGTTTTTTCTTTCTCTGAATCTTAATTAACAGAGGGCATGGACTCTGTTGCCGAAAACAATGTTTCTATTTTAATACATTTATTTTAATTTAATTATAGTTGGAATTAAACTGGACTTACTCAGTGTGACCATAACCGGCTTACTCTCATGTTACTTCTTTTACATGTTCAGTGTTGTAAAATAGCAAATTCTAGAACTTACAAGTTAACAAATTTAAACATAAGTGAAACCGGTTGTTCGGGACAGAACCCCTGCGCACCGCCGCTCATGTAAAGCTTAACTTTGCCAACATAACTAAATTCAAGGGCCATCCGCCACCAACATTGTTTGCCTTAATATTCTATGTTATCTTTCTCTTCTCGCCTGTTCTATATTTAGAAATTGCAGCTGCGCGGCTGCATAAGCATGTTCTCTTATACATGCTTAGCCGAAGCGCAGTCGCAAAGCGTCTGCAAAGCATTAGAATTTTGTAAAGGGCAGGCGAGCTTCACTTGCATTTGAGAACGCGCGCCTTGTTATTGCATTTGGTTGGTTTAACTTGGCCAATTGGGGGTACGAAACAGTATCTCCACACCGGTGATAATATCAAATTCTATAAGTTTGAATTATCAAAATCAGGGATTTACTTTAATTCTGACTTCAACAGACTCTAAGATGGCAAACCCCATCACCAGGATAGGCGACAACACAATCAGTCTGGGAATCTGAAGAAAAATTGCTTTTTCAAAACCGATGTAACTACGGTCTCAGTAGGGAATTCACCAGCAGAGTCCTCTCCCGAAAATCGTTTACAAATTATTAAATTTTTTCTAATCCTCTACAATTTGATGTCACTCCTTATGTAAAATCACGCGCTGAATCCGAATATGGAGCTTATAAATTTCTCAGTAGAACAGATTTCGAGATAATCCCAAATTACCGTTTTTCGCATTTTTGAAAAAGGACCTCTCACTTAATTTCAAATATCTCAATTATGAAATAACTTATGAACAAGTTTTGTACACCAAATTAAAGCTAATAAAATTATCTTTCAATCGTTCATACATCATTTTATTGTCAAATTTGTGGTGTAGCTGCTAATTACAAAGATATCGAGAATTTTGTTTCATTTTTATCGAAAATTTGAAAAAAACCGTAAATTACACCGTTATTTTCACCAAGAAAAAATTTTTTTAAAATTTCTTTCTCTTTTGGATGATGTAACCTAATGTATAACAAATTCAAAAAGTGTTCATACATCGAAATCTGTTGGAAATTGTAGAAGTTATTAGCATTTATCTAAAAAATGAGCAATTTCAGTTTTACCGTTCAAGTGGTATTAAAAATGTCTATGGTCCGTTTTGCTCCCCCGTTTGTGTGCACAGTTTTCCTCTCGCGTAAGAAACCAACAAAAGTCTCCCATCATGGCCTCATCCCAAAATCCTTGATAGCGGCGTTCCATACTCTTCATATCCTGATGAAATCGTTCACCATGCTCATCACTCTCATCGCCGAGGTTTTCAGGGAAGAAATCCAAATGAGAATCCAAAAAATGAAGTTTCAACGACATTTTTACTCCTGTTTGCAATACAATGTGCAGCGTTTGAGTGTAATGAAAACTTTAATATAATATACAAACTTTACCTATTTTCTCATAATTTCTTATTAAATTTGCGACGACTTCTTTATAGTTAGGACTTCTGAAATTTCCAAGAAATGAAGTGACAACACAACGGAACGAATTCCATGCGTCCTCCTCATCCTTGGACAACATTAAATTGAATTGTGAGTCCTTGAAAAGTTTTTTAATTTGCGGCCCAACAAACACACCCTCTTTGATCTTTGCCTCGGATAGGTAAGGGAACACACTCTTCAGATATGCAAATGCATCACCGTCTTTTTGTAGAGCCTTCACAAAATTTTTAAATAAACCCAGTTTTATATGAAGGGGAGGCAGTATAATTTGCTCCTTACTGACAAGTGGCTCGAACTTTACATTTTCTTGGCCAACTATGTAATTCGTTCTGACCGGCCATTCTTTTCGAACGTAGTGCTCGTGGCGTGCTCGACTGTCCCATTTGCACAAAAAACACATGTGTTTGGTATATCCTTGTTGCAATCCTGAAACTATTGCAACAACTTTGAGGTCTGCGCAAATTTTCCAGTTATGTTCCTTGTAATTTATAAAATCAAGCAATATGGCCATTGATTCATAGGATTTTTTATATTAACGGCATGCGCTAGCGTTATCGAAGGCTTGATGTTTCCCTGGTGCAACAATACCGCTTTTAGACTAAACTTGCGATAAACAAACGACACTCGATTAAACTCCTCATATAAACCACACACATCATTGCAATAACAAATATTATTTTATTTTCAAGTAATACTTCGCATTGCGCTTTTGCCGATAATGTATTTTATTTTGACATCATCCTTTAACAAATTCCGTTCTTGCAAAGGTGATGCTAAAATTTCCGAATTTTCTTTTGAAAGATCTAGATCTCTTATTAGATCGTTAAGTCCACTTTGGCAGAAGGGATTTCGCTCTTTTGCGTGTTCTTGATAGTTTTCTAAGTCATCGGCTGATTCAGATGGGTCATGCTGTTCAGTTACCTAGGTGCCGGACCAAAATCATTGTACAACGGATCAACTAGTGTCTGTGCTGAACTCTAAAAGCTTTTCAACAAATTCAAATACTGTGCACACAAACGGGGGAGCAAAACGGACCATAGACATTTTTAATACCACTTGAACGGTAAAACTGAAATTGCTCATTTTTTAGATAAATGCTAATAACTTCTACAATTTTCAACAGATTTCGATGTATGAACACTTTTTGAATTTGTTATACATTAGGTTACATCATCCAAAAGAGAAAGAAATTTAAAAAAATTTTTTCTTGGTTTGCAGTTCTGATAACAATATAATTTTTTCCAAAGAAAAGAATGATTATACATCTGTCTGAAACTAATAGATGCCAAAAAATAACAAATAATAAACAGCCTTTAAACCCCACATTCAATTGATTTTCGACCTAAAATTGTGTCTTCCATGCATTGCTTTATTTTGTACCGATGCAATTCACAAAAATTCAAATTTAAAACTCTTTGCTTTAGTTTCTGTTCATTCGCCTCGCAGTCCTGGATACAGCTTTCGATGATCTCGCCAATCCCTTTCACTGATTGCCTGCAAGCATATAAGACAAAGGATACTTAAGTAAATATCTCAAAATTGTTACGACGGCTCCCACCTTCAGTTCGTCAAATGCCTGCTTGGCCACCCAGTGGAAACGCGGATTCTTCCATTCCTCAGACACGCCAAGCAAGTCCAGGAGACCTGGCCCGGTGGATGGTGTGGAGATCTTTATTATGGTATAATACTTCTTCCACAAATGGACCATGCTGCGCATTTTGAAGAGCCACAATTCATTGGGTACACCGCGTATTATGTCCTGCATCTCTTCAATTGTATCAGTTGACATGTCATCAGATAAGTTCTCCAAGAACTTCTCGTTCATGAGCATGTAAATGGCCAATAAGTTTTGATAATATTGGCTTGTATTTTTATCGAGGGCAAAATGGGCGAATTTTATGACAGCTTCTACTTCCGACGAACCTTTGCGGCCGCATTCTTGCGCTGTGAACCGATCCTTCAAACTGATCTTGGTATTGAGGTGCTTATTGATTTGTGCACCGACCCACTTGTAGTCTGTCCACCAGTTAAGCCAGTCCTCGTAGTTCTTCTCCATATACGTTTCTCTCCACAAATTACGCATATTCATTTGAGCCTTCTTAATGACAGCACGACTTGGCATCGCCCCACACCTTGTGCTCATACCGTCGATATCAATAAAATTGTTATTAAATATGACACCATCATCATCATTATAAGCGGCGGCAGCAACGGGGTCGACACTCTTATCAATGGGTCCATAAAAAGGTTTTTGTTCGAAGAATTTGATGGCATAGGATTTTGTTTCTGGCTGTAGCAAGATCCGTTTGTTATTATTAATGTACGGAAAAATGAAGCCAGCAATGCGAAAGCCACGTTTTTCGGCAATTTGTCTTGCTCTTTTGCTCATTTTAAACGGAGGAGCACAATCCTCTGTGGGGGGCTCAAAGCGACGCTTTTCGGCTGCAAAATGTATAATATAAGTATTTTCTATATGCACACAAACGTATTTTTCCAAGCAGGGATGCAAAAACAAAAGAAAAGCCCAAAACATTTTACTGAAAGTTTCAGATTGCAACTGTCGTTTATCAGTCCACACTGAGCTTTATTCACCATTTTAGAACCATTCCTTGGAGCATGCAATTCGCGTATTTTCTAAGGTAAGTTGGCTCTAGGCCAGTTTTTAAAAGAATCGGAACCAAGACTTAATTCCATATTAAGGGTAGGAAATGATAATCGTTTCATTTAACCAAATAGGTAAAGAAACCATAAGAGTAGTGGACTTCACTGTCGATAACATACACGTCTAAGGTCTCCTTAAACTGCCAGATTAGAGTCAAACTCAACTCGGTCCCTTGGCTGGAGTTTCGCTACATAGTAGATAGGGACAGTAAGAATATCGTTCACTAATTAGCTAACGATGAACTTGGAAACTAAGATTTTGGATGGTCCTTTTTCCCTGCCCGACCCTTGTGACAGTAGGAATCTCGGTCATGCATTCATGAATAATATTATTAGGTAACGAGATTTTAGTTTGGATCTTTATAAAACAAAGGTGTCCATAATCAGCTATATATCTTAAGCAAGAACAACCACAAGAAATAGAAAAACAAAACCGATACTTGTGTGTGTGCTCGTGTCTGTCCCACGTAGAATTTGGACGATCATTTTAACAAGAATCACCTGCAGTCTTTTTCAAGCTCTTTTGATGATACCAAAGAGATTGATATCATGTGCGATTCAAAGAAGACTCGAAAATGACTCAAGCATTTGCTCAAAATGTGATTTATTGAAAGTTAAGTAACAAAATGAAGAGCAATTGCAAATTGATTCGAAAAAGACTCATAAATGATTGCAAATATGACTTGAGAAGCGAGTCGAAACTAATAACCAAAACGGATTATATTTTCTCCCGACAAAAGTATCAATTGTGATCAGAAAACTTGGAAAAAGACTCCAATTAAAGAAGAAATTTCATAATATGTTGGCTGGGGGTCACGCAGGCTACAACAGAACCTTCGCTCTTAGAGAAAAGAGAACACATTTGAAGTTGTTGTTGCTCTACGCTTAGCCAGATGCTTAACGTGACGACTATACGCGTCGGCAGCAACAAAACCTTCGCTTGGAGAGAGAGAGAGATAAGAGAGACAACATATGAGCTATTGTTGCTCTACTTATAGCCATAAAGTGGTGGGTCAGAACTTCTAGTCATAGATTTTTGGATTTAATGGGGGCGTATGTGGTCAGGTAAAGCTGCTGATCGGTTCAACTTGGTCATCCCAGAGTGATCCTGGCTTACTGAGTCTCAAGTCGACTCACACCTGCTCGTGGAGACCTCCGGAAGCAGAGCAATGCACCCGCAAAGCTGCTGACTAACGTGAGCGGCGACCCGCCCTTCCATAGAGGGTATGAATATTAGTACGGGTCTAAGTGCGTCGGCGTTTGTCGTACAAAACGCGCCACCTCTAAAAATTTCCAAAGACGAAAAGCCACATCAACAATGAAAAAATCGTGCGACACTTATGGCTCATGTTAATGCTTTTATAAATATAGGTGTGTTGAGTCCCACCACGCGTCAAAAAATCTCAATAGAAGATAGTAGGAGTCGCGGGCTCAGCGGGAGATTCGGTGATTATCGCTAGATGTAGCCACATAAAAACTAGGTACCAGTTGTATTAAAGAAGCCTGTACTTAATTGCATGGTATCTAATGAATGGTTCTAAATTCAGGAAAACCCAAAATTCTGGACATATTTATTTATGCATTATGGATCTCCAAAGCTTAATCTTTTGGGGATAACTTTTTTTGGGTTTGCATCTCGGCTTCGAAAACCGTTGGAATTAAAAGTAAAATCATGCTAAAGCCTGATTGTGTATTTACCAATTACTGGATTTCCGGTTCCGGCCAGATGCCTAGTTTGTTGAGGACCAACAATGGTTGCTGCTTTATTCAGCCTACCAGTGCGCACATCCTTTCTCGGTTGCTTGCCCCTAGAATTACGTCCACGTGATACATTTCGGTTCGAGTTTAAAGGATGCTCGTTAAAACCCATATCCCCCTGTTGATTTGAACCACGGAATGTAGTGGAATTTTGTAGTTGTTCTTCTCTTGATTGATCGAAACTATCAAAGTCGAGCTGTTGCCGTTGTTGATTGAATCCAACTGGTTCAATTTCGTTACGATTGCGATCTACATCATTTCTAGCACGCATATTGCCACCAAAGTTGGGATTAAGGTCAAGCGATCGATGCACTAATTCATCACGATCATTAAATCGGGTATTCCGAACGTTTCCTTGTTGATATTTTGTATCAAAGTAGTTACCGTCATCAGAGTATTGTGTTTGATCGTTTCTACGAATATTTGAACGATCATTGGGTATGGTAATACGATCATCGTCGTGAACAAAACGCTGATAATTGCCAAGATTCCTTGGTTGTTGGCTAATGCTACGAATATCCGGATTTTGATCAGAAAAATTACGTTCAGAGGTTCGAAAATCTCTGCTTGAATTGCGATCAGATAAGCTGGGCTCCGACATACGATATTGTGCATTCAGCTCTAAGTTTTGAATATCTCTGTCTGAATAATTGCGCCGAGGGTCACAAAAATCTCTGTCTAGATTGCGATCAGGAATGTTACGCAAAGTATTTGGGTTATTAAAATCTGGATTGAAATCGGAACGGGGGTTCATCAAGATTGGATCATTGAGGTTAGAACGTTCAAAGTTATCACGATGAAAATTGCTATCTGGATGATGACTTGTATTCGCCAAATATTCGTCTTCAATAAGGCGACGGGGATCAGTATCAAAGTTATCGTAATTTGCTTCAGTTGGTCGACGTTGATTCAACTCAAAAACTTCAACTGGGTGTCGAGGATCATTCTTAAAATGATCCTCAATTCGACGACGTGAATTATCCACCAAAACTTCTTCAACTTGGCGACGAGGATTATCCATAAAACGTTCAACGAAATGATCTTCATTTTGACGGCGTGGATTATCTATAAACTGATCATTAATATGTCGACGAGAACGAGGATTATCTACAAAATAATCTTCACTTTGTCGACCGAAATTATCAAAAAACTTATCGTCAGTTTGTCGTCGGGGATTATCCATAAAGAGATCTTCAATTTGACTGCGTGGATTAGCAATAATGTCAACATCTTGTCGAGTTTGCTTATTAAAATTGGCGCGTAGATCATCAACTTGTCGACTTTGGCGATGATCATCCACGGGTCCTACAAAATTGGAGCGTAGATCATCAACTTGTCCACGTCGGCGATGATCATCCATGGGTCCTACAAAATTAGAGCGTAGATCATCAACTTGTCGACGTTGCCGATGATCATCCACAGGTCCAACAAAATTGGAGCGTAGATCATCAACTTGTCGACGTTGGCGATGATCTTCCACAGGTCCTATAAAATCGGAGCGTAGACCATCTACTTGTCTACGTGGGCGATGATCATCCACAGGTGCTACAAAATTAGAGCGTAGATCATCAACTTGTCGACGTTGGCGATGATCTTCCACAGGTCCTACAAAATTGGAGCGTAGATCATCAACTTGTCGACGTGGATTAATGGCATTGGAGCGATGATCATCCACAGGTCCTATAAAATCGGAGCGAAGATCATCAACTTGTCTACGTGGGCGATGATCGTCCACAGGTCCTATAAAATCGGAGCGTAGATCATCAACTTGTCTACGTGGGCGATGATCATCCACAGGTCCTATAAAATTAGAGCGTAGATCATCAACTTGTCGACGTTGGCGATGATCATCCACAGGTCCTACAAAATTAGAGCGTAGATCATCAACTTGTCGACGTGGATTAATGGCATTGGAGCGATGATCATCCACAGGTCCTATAAAATCGGAGCGTAGATCATCAACTTGTCTACGTGGGCGATGATCATCCACAGGTCCTATAAAATTAGAGCGTAGATCATCAACTTGTCGACGTTGGCGATGATCATCCACAGGTCCTACAAAATTGGAGCGTAGATCATCAACTTGTCGACGTTGGCGATGATCATCCACAGGTCCAACAAAATTGGGGCGTAGATCATCAACTTGTCGACGTTGGCTATGATCTTCCAAAGGTCCTACAAAATTGGAGCGTAGATCATCAACTTGTCTACGTGGGCGATGATCATCCACAGGTCCTATAAAATCTAAGCGTACATCATCAACTTGTCGACGTTGGCGTTGATCTTCCACAGGTCCTATAAAATCGGAACGTAGATCATCAACTTGTCCATCTTGATTATTGACTTTTGAGCGATGATCATCAGATCTTCCTAATCTGCTACGAGAACCTATATCACCTTGACGTTTATTGATGTGATTGTTAGGTGGACGCTCTGGGCGAACCTCATGATGTGCATTTGACGTACTACGTTGACGACTGCGTTCAAAATTCTGCGATTTTTGATTAATGTTGCGATTTATTGGACGACTTTCATTATTCCAATCAATGTTCCTTGGTGGTGAGGGTGTACGAGGAGGCCTGGTACTCTCATAGGATTCCACTATTTTGTGAATTTCACCCAAAATAATGGCATCCACTTCGGTCAGACGGCTTTCACCCATTTCGAGTATCAAATTCAAGCGAAGACTATCATAGCTCTCCAATTCGAAATTGGGTATCGGAAGCGTGCGTTCAGAGAGAAGTTGGGCCTGCTTGCGGGAGACACCGATTAAGCGAAAGAATTGACGTCGTTGTTCCACCTTATGCTTGTCGGCTGTTCTCAATTAAATGGCGTTATATGAAATTAGAAGGTAGAAAAGTAAACACATGTGATTAAGACTAGGAAAAGGGATTAATATTCTGAAAGTTGGGTGGCCAGACTACAAAAGATCTAGGAACCCTTAAATTTTGTATTGTTTCAGTCATAAACATTATAGACTTGGGCTTTCTATGTAAATTTAAGGCCAAGTTCAGTAGGTTCAATAGTTAGTTGAATTACAAAAAAAAAAAACCTAATTAATCTTAAAACTATGAACGATTGAACGAACGAATATTGAATGAAGGTTTAAGAACTTAACGAACAACTGATTTATTTAACTAGCTCAGCCCAAAGATTCAATCGATTTGGTTTAGAGCTAATCGACACATACGTAATAATCCTGCCTTGGTTCGATGATTCAAGGTTGCAATTCGTTTTATCGAAATGTGCTGGTCGTATTATCGATAGATAGCTATGTACACCTGGGCTTCGATCATAAGAAAAGGCACTTCTACACACTCAAATTGTGTGATAGAACCAATACTACACACAATTTGTGATGAAACCTTAAAAAAAAACCAATATGAGGTTTTTTAACAAAACCATTTTAAGCAACACAACAAATTCCCATTCTTTTCCTCTCGCATTAAATCGGTGTACTCCATCCTTTTCCATGGTTTCGATTTCTTTATTTTTCAGCAGATGCAATTCATTATTTAAAAATGTAGTATTCATTCATTAACCGCGCAGGCCCGGATACAGCTTGCGATGCTCTCGCCAATCCCTTTCACTGATTGCCTGCAAGCATATAAGATTTAGTGATCTGAAGTGCAAATCTTACTTTTCCTACCTTCAGTTCATCAAATGCCTGCTTGGCCACCCAATGGAAACGAGGATTTTTCCATTCATCAGTCAGGGCAAGCAAGTCCAATAGACCCCACTCAGTGGACGGAGTTGCATGCTTCAATCTCGTATAGAACCTTCTCCACAAATAGACCATGCCACGCATTTTGAAGAGCCACGCATCGTTGGGTATAGCGCGTATCATATCCTGCAATTTTTCAATTAAGTCTCTTGACATATTTTCAGCCAATTTCTCCAGGAAACTCTCGTTCATGAGCATGAAAATGGCCAATAAGTATTCATAAGATCTGTTAACATTTTGGATAAGGGCCACATCTGCCAGTTCAAACACAGCTTCTACCAGCGGCTCAGTTTTGGTGCTGCATTCTTGCGGTGTGAACCGATCCTTCAAATTGATCTGAGTATTGAGATGTTTGTTGATATCGGCTCCAATATATTTGTAGTCTTTCCACCAAGAAAACCAGTCCTCGTAGTTCCTTTTCTCATAGGTTTCTTTCCAATATCGACAAATCTTTTTCCGCGTCTTTGTAATACTAGAACGACTTGGCATCGCCGTACAACTCGTTTTCGTCGCGTCGAAATCAATCAAATTATTATTGAATATGACACCATCATCATCTTTATAATTAGCAGCAGCAGCGGCATCCACATTTTGATCGATGGGTCCATAAAAAGGTTTTTGCTCAAAGAATTTGATGGCATAGGATTCTCGTTCTGGCTGTGGCAATTTCACTCGGTTATTATTGATGTAAGGAAAGATGAAGCCAGCAATGCGAAAGCCATGTGCTTCGGCAATTCTGCGTCGCTTATTTATAGTATTTCTTTGTCTTTTGTTCAGTTTAAATGGAGGAGCACTAGCGTCTGCTGGCTCAGCGCCTCGCTTTTGGCCTGCAAAATGTTTAATTTATGGATATAGTATGTACACACACATACGCAACTGTACTTTTTAAAAAGAGATGCAAACAACCTAACCATTTTTCAGAAAGATTCAGATCGGAACTAATAAAAGTCTTGAAGTCTTGAATGAATGAACTATGGTTATCAATATAATTCCGGGTTTGTCTTTTAAACATCAAAGTTTTTGGAAAGCGACTGTAGCAAAGAAGTCAGGTATTTTCTTTCCAAGTCGCATTGATCCATTTCCTCCTGGTCAGAGACAGGAAGGAATTGCTAGGAGTCTGAATAACTACGGTTTTTTCCCGGAGAGAAACAAAACGGTGAAAATCTATAGAAAGAAAATCTATTAATTAATTCTCAACGTTTTTCGTTTAAAACATAACAATAAAGTAGACTTGGGGTCGATTTCAAATCATCTATATATATTTTTAACTGTCACATCTGTGTGCTTGTTTCTTAAAGGCGTCTAAACCGTTGAACCGAACTTCAGGAAATTTTCATAGTATGTTTATATCGATGTGTCAAGCCTGTAAGCGATTTAAAAGTTTTTCATAGATCTCTGAAAATATTTAAGAATTTTGCGGGACCTCGAGCCAGCAATACTCAAATTCTTCGATTTTAGAAAGGTTGCCAACTATCAACTTTGAAAATATTTAAGCTATGAAGTAGAGTTGTACCCATGACGTGAATTTGAACGTGTCACGATGTGTCACGACGTCAGCGTGAGCAAAGACAGAGTTTCGTGCGTGAACATTCGTAATCCGTGCGTGTTTCGTGAGTGAGCCAAAGTCGAACATCGTGAATATATGTAAGTTATGCAGTGCTCACAAAATGGTCAAATTTATTTTACCTATAGAAAATGTTTCTGGTATTTTGGAATTTTAGTTAATTTCATATCATTCATGAAGAAATCCATTAAAAAAGTGACTCAAAAATCGGTCAAGAATCGGTTAGAGCCCTGTTTTAAAATCCAGAACTCAAATAACATTGTATTCTTTCTTAAGAAGAGCAGAACGAAATTTAGCCTATTGTGCAGCAATCTTGCGATCAACAGTATTGTGCAAAACGATAATAAAGAGCTAAAGAACTGTACGTACGTACGTAAGTAATGTACGATTTACTTAATTTTTAGATTCATCATACAAGTCTCCAAGAAGCAATTGACGAAATTCGTGACAAATGGGAATTGATAAAGAAACCACACGAATATGCGAAAAAAACCATTTCTGGAAGCGTTAACTTTTTGTATAAACGAGAACCGATATTTCAAGTTTGAAGAAGAACTGTATGTCCAGCTAAAAGGTCTCCCCACGGGATCTCCTGCCTCACCAATTATAGCAGATATAGTCATGGAAGAAGTCCTAAAAAGAGTTCAAACCAGCAGACTCCTGACCAAATATGTTGTAGTCAGAGAAGAGGACATCCAAACAACTCTACAGGTGCTAAATTAATATCACAAGGACATACAATTTAAATTATAATTAGAAGCTGACAACAAACTAACATTTTTAGACGCAGCAGAGCACAGGATTGACAACACGCTAAAAGTTAACTGGTATCAAAAACCTACAGTAATAGGACGGATTTTAAATTACCATTCTAAACATCCAAAAACATGGTAATCAACACAGAAAGAAATCTACCAAAATCTACCAGCGACAAAATTTTCCACACTGAGAATTTAGTTAAAATTAAAAATATACTGACCAAGAATGACTTTCCCCACAAGATCATTAAGTCCATCATCAAAGGTATCGGAAAAGAATCCACAACAACACGAGCTGAACAGACCAAAACATATAAATCAGTGACATATATTCCCCAGTGTTTGGAAAGACTAGCCAAAGCTGACCTATACGACAGGGATCAAATCGCAATAGCCCACAAGCCAACATTCACCATGGCTGCTCTGTTTAGCAATATGAAGAGTCATGTTGCAAAGATAGACAAGAATAATCTAATATATAAAATACCATGCGCTGGAGACAGGACCAACATATGTGACAAAATATATGTTGGAACGACAAAATCAAAACTTAAGACGAGAATATCTGGACAAAGGTCAGATATCAAAAGACGAAACGAGATAACACACAAAAAACAACACTTGCGGCCCATTCTCCTGAGTTTGATGTCAGTACAACAAGCGTTTTACTCTGGAGATGTTGTATATAATAAATACACCAACAAATATTAGGCTGAACTTTAAATCGGACACAGAGAACTGCGCAGGATTAATTAGTTTTATCTCAAACTCCGAGGCGAGAACTTGTTTCTTGTCCCGTATCAATGTATGTTTAGGTTCGAATGTTGTTCACTTTTCGTTAGCTAAAATCTTGTTATTTATATCTGTTCAATGTTGTTTATTAGCCCCCTGAAGACGGACCCCGATGTGGGCTCGATATATAGTGGGAAACAAAGAATCCACCGTTTTTCATTCCTTGGATGGGACGGATAACCTTGAGCCAGAATAACCAAACATTTGGAAGAATCCAAAATCTGATAAAGAATATATAACTGATAAAATTCAAAATTATATGAAGTTTCCTGTAGCAATTGTATTTGGAATTTTGGAGAAATCTATATTGCTTTACATATTTTAGAAGGAAGGCTAGCCGTGTTTGCCGAATTACTGAATTTTTAGTAGATGCAATTTAATCGTGAATGATCATTCGCAAAGCATTCTTAAGTCGCGCGTGAATCGTGCGTACAGAGATTTTGTGAATCGTTCGTGACATGGGTGAAAACTCGCTCACGCTCGCACCTCTACTATAGAGAGAAAATTTGGTGTGTAGGTTAAAAACAAGCAGTTTGAGTAAAACTTATTGAAAACCAGTTTTGAATTGGTTTAGTGTAGAAAAGTTTGAACAAGTTCAACCTGCTCAAATTTGAATAAAAACGCTATCATAAGAAACATATCCCCACAATGCAAGGGATCAGAACGTCTCCGGGTATACAGTTAGTAAAATAATAATGAAGACCACAGTAAATTCTGAGTTTATTTGACACATAGCAGCTATCTAAAAGATTTAAAATCGACATAATATCAAACAGATTAAAATTTCTGGAGCTCACAATTGTTTGTGGGGAAAAATCCAAAAAAAATTTCAAATCTCTAACACATTTTTTTATAGACTTGACAGGACCTGATTGGATGCAAGAGACACTCAAAATTTGATTCTTACATTTGCTTAAATAAGTTAAATATAATTTTCATATGAACTGTTGCTTTTTATTGTCTTACAGCAGTGGGCACTAAAATCTAAAGGAAGGGCCCAGCAAAAAACTTGTTTCTGGAATTCATTAAAAACAGCACCGTCGCCTAATCCAAATCCTGTATGAAACTGCATGGATTCTATTTGGAAAAAAAAGAAAACGTTGGTCCTATTGATGGCGTTTAGTTAAGCAACTAAATTTGAAAGTCAGATCACAGTATGCAGAGTGGAGGAATTTTTAATGCACTCAACAACTAATTTATGAATTTTATTAAACTACACAATAACCTCGAGCCGGCCAAAATCAATCATCTTTACTGAATCTTTTTGGGAAAATAATATTATTTTGTTTGCATCACTAATTAAAAAAGCAGTTGAGAGTAAAAGTAACACATGGTTGTGTATTTACCAATGGCTGGAGTTCCGGTTCCGGCCATCTGAGGACTCAAATCATTGACTTGATTCGGACTGCCAGAGTGAAAGTTCACGCTCTCTTGACTGGCATTAGAATCACGTTCACATGATATATTTCGGTGCGAGTTTGAAGGAGCCGCGTTTACTACATTGTCCAGATGTTGATTTGAACCACGGAACGCAGTGGAATGTTGTTGTAGTTCCCTTGGCGGTAAATTTCGAAATGATTGATGGCTGGATTGATCAAGACGACGATCTCTACCATCAAAACGATCCATATCGAGCTGGCGGCTTTGTTGATTAAAACCAACAGATTCAATTTCATTTCGTTTGTCCCCAAAGTTGGTATTGAGGTCATGTGATCGATGATCTGGTTCATCACGATCATTAAATCTGGTGTTCCGAAAATTGTGTTGGTTAGACGGGATTGTTTCGTCGTTTCTACCATCCTGTTCTTTGTTAAGATTTGGACGATTGTCTCGAAAATTAGTGCTGTGATTTCTTATCTGGTTATCTGAATTCCGATCAGGAAAATTGCGCTCAGAATTACGAATGTCTCTGTTGCGATCAGAAAATCTGGGTTTTGACCCACGATATTCGGAATTGTGCTCAAAGCCTTGATTATTTGAGTCTGGATTGAGATTGGGACTGAGGTTAGAACTTTCAAAGTTGTCACGACGATTATGGTTACGAGGATTAGCCAAGTATTCGTCTCTAATTTGTGAACGGGGATTGTTCACCAAATTGTCCTTAGGTCGAGAATCATTCACAAAAGTATCTTCAAATTGTCGGCGTGGATTGACCAGCATAGCTGGTGGACGACGAGTGTTTCCATCAGAATGATCTTCAAATTGTCTACGTGAATTTTCCAAATAATCCATTTGTTGACTGGAGCGATGATCATTTACAGGTCCTACAAAATTGGAGCGTAAGTCATCAACTTGTCGACGTTGGTTATGTACATTAGAGCGATGATCATCCACAGGTCCAACAAAATTAGAGCGTAGATCATCAACTTGTCGACGTTGGTTATGGACATGGGAGCGATGATCATCCACAGGTCTTCCAAATTTGTTTTCCAATTTCCCACGAATAACTTCACGCTCTGAACGGTCCTCTCGACGTACATTTACAGGACTGCGTGACCGAAAACTCTCCGACTGTTGATCAATGTGTCGATTTCTTGGGCGACTATCATCATTCCAATCAATGTTGCTTGATGGCGAGTCTGCCCGAGGACTGCCACTTTCATGGGACTCCACTAATTGGCGAATTTTACCCAAAACAATGGCGTCTATATTGCCCAGTCGGTTATTACCCATTTCGTCGATCATAGTTAAACGAAGACGTTCGTAATCGCCCAACTCAAAATCGGGAATCTTAAGGGTGCGCAGAGCCAAAACATGCGCCTGTTTGCGGGAGACACCGACTAGGCGAAAAAATCGACGTCGTTGGTCCACCTTGATATGTTTGTTGACTGTATTCAATTAAATGGCGTTATATGAAATTAGAAGGTAAATAAAGTAAACACATATGATTAAAGCTAGGAAAAGGGAAAAATGTCCCCAAATCATGCATGAAACTACACGACAATAAGGAGAGGCCGCCTGCAACTTAATTATCTCTGTATAATAACATTTAAAACATTTAAAATTTCTTATTCATATTTTATAATTTAATGTCAGAAAATTCTGTGGGGGAAGGGAGGCCCACAACCCTTCAAAGCTGTTTTATAGAATTTTTTTTACTTTACCTTGTCTGGGACTCGAACTCAAGACAGCACGACTCTTTGCGAAAGACTCTAGTGACTTCGGCTACTGGTGGTTGTTTTTTATGATGTCTCAGAGAAAATGATATGGATATGTTCCTAAGGGTACGGTCCCACAGGCAAATAACTTGCGCAAATATTTTAAAATATTTACCCATTTTGTTTGCCCGCAGTGGGAACACCAAATAGTTTGCTAAGTAGGCTTTGCCTATGTTTGTGCACCAATAATTTGAAGCAAATATTTGCCTAATGGGAACACGTGGGAACACCCTCGGCAAATTTTGTTTGCGGGTTTGAGAGTTTGCTCTTGAAAGCAAATTGTAAGAGCAAACACGGCAAATATTAAAAAAATATTTTTTTGGCTTACGCAATACCAAAATTAAAACTGTAGCTGCAAGGAAAATTTAAATAAATCACAAGATCACGAAATAAAATCAGATCGTAATTAACAAATTTTTTAATTATATGGTATTAGCTATTTTTTCTATTTAAACATAAATAAGAAAAAATATAAATTGCAGCTGATATGGTCTGTACTTTCGGTTACATCTTCCCATCATACTGATAGCCAAAACAGTGTGCAATTGCTTGGCAAGATGCAGCAAAACACCTAGAGCTCAAACCGTTATTTAAGAGACAAACAATTACATAAAGCTCGCTGAAGTCGAGTTCCATTACATACCAGTACATATGACAATTCCACAAAATGTTCTAGTAGAAGAAAAGGTCACTTTATAGCAGTAATCTAGAGTCTAAAGAGCTATAAAGGACAACTGGGATAAGGACTTCGTTGCAAGTAAACCAAGAGCATTCTGCGATTTATTTCTATTAATGGTATTGTGTGGAATTCAAAAAACCTAATGCAATGACCATTAATCGACAGGTTGCCGAGATTGCATAGAGCATAATGTTGTCCTTCCGCTGAATCATTGGACCAACAAGACAACTAAAAACTACTAATTTGTTAAGAGCAAACAACTTTTCAGTCGATACTATCTTATTTTTTGGACTCACTTTTCTTGACAATTGTTTTACGCGCTGCTGTTAATGTCCAAGTTTATGAACCGTATTACCGGACTGGGATGATAAGCGACAAGGAATGAGGAATGAAACCCAAAATTCGTCACAATTCAAACTAAAAGAACCGAATTTGTCTCGACATTTTATATATTACTAACTGCAAAAAAGTCTGCTGCTTTCATTCGCAAAAAAAATTATTGTGCGCTGTCTGAACGCTATGTGAACACTGTTTGTCAAACTGTTATCGCATTTGCATAGTTTGGGAAGATGCTCGAGAAAACAATAGAAGACAAGGAAGTGGCTCTATGCGCCTTCCTAGACATTGAGGGAGCATTCGACAACACATCCCATAGTGCTGTCAAGAATGCTCTAATCAGAAGAGGAGTAAACCCCACAGTAGGCCGATGGGTAGATTCACTTCTACGATGCAGAGAAGCCTCTGCAGTGGCAGACAAAGAAACCATTACAGTAACCACAACTAGAGGGTGCCCTCAGGGGGGAGTTCTCTCCCCACTGTTGTGGAGTCTACTAGTGGATGAGCTCCTAGAGAGACTTGCCTCCCTGGGCATAACATGATGACATTGTCATCCTTGCGAGAGGAAAGTATGAAGAAACCTTATGTGACATAGTCCAGAGGGGACTGAAAGTGACGTCTGACTGGTGCAAGGAGGTTGGGCTCAACCTAAACCCTGCAAAAACCATCATAGTACCGTTCACTAGAAAATACAAGCTAAGCAGAATGAGGCCAATACGCCTATCCGGCTGCCTCATTACACCAGAAAAAGAAGTCAAATACCTCGGCGTTGTCTTTGACAACAGGCTGAGATTTGACAAGCACTCAGAGTATACACTCAGCAAGTGCACTAGAGCACTATTCACATGCAGGAGCATAGCCGGAAAATCGTGGGGCATGGCACCACACATACTCCGATGGCTATACTTCATGGTTGTGAGACCGATGCTCACTTATGGAGCTGTTGTGTGGGGAGATAGAGCAAACCTCCTCACAGTTAGGACGCAGTTGCAAAAACTGCAAAGGACGGCATGTATATGCATGACTGGAGCCATGCGTACCTGTCCGACAGCGGCAATCGAGGTTCTGATGGAGCTCACACTGCTCCACCACACCATCATCGGCCTGAAGAAAAAAGCAACACTGCTTAGATTAACAGCAGAGGGAGTGGGTAGAAACCACATAGTAAGCCTCAGAGACTCTGAAAAGCTGGAAAGGGAAATCCCTTTAATCCTCCAACCCAGAGACGAAATGGTGGCAGAGTATCACTTTGACAGGAACTTTACTGTACACCAAAGTAATAAGAGAGAATGAATCTCACTAGAAGAAACATATAAAATGCAACCACACACAATTATGTGGTATACAGACGGGTCCCTGACGCCCCAAGGAACCGGACTTGGGGTAGCGGGACCAGGAACGAAAATATCTGAACCAATGGGAGAACTCAGAAGCATATTTCAAGCTGAAGTATGTGCCATCTCACCTCTAAGCTAGTCTTAGAGACAAAGAACAAACTAGACCAACTAGGCAGCAGGAACAACCTGACCCTACGATGGATACCGGAACACAACAACATACCTGGAAACGAAGTGGCCGACGAACTGGCACGCAAGGGTGCAGCCACCGCAATGGTAGGGCCCAGAGCCCTATTGCCGGTATAGGCCAACACACAATAAAAGGACTCCTAAGAATGGACGAGAATACGCTTAGAACAGCCTCCGGGTAAACACCAAAGGAATGAGACAAGCTAAAGCATTAATAGTGAACCACAACCTCAAAAGGTTCAAAAAGTTAATCCAACAAGGGAAAGAATGCCCTCAGGATTCTGACAGGGCTCTATACGGGTCACTGCAGACTGCGGGAGCCACATGTATAAGCTGGGAATAACAAACACCCAACTTTGCAGATACTGTGAAGAGAAGGAGGAGTCCTCTGAACATATACTAGCACATTGCGACGCCCTAGCGAGGCGCAGACTCAGCAAATTTGGGAAACGCATTCTACACCCAAGCAATATCGGCAACCTAGAACCCACAAAAATCCTGGCTTTTGTACAGGAAATAGGGCTGCTAGGAGAGCTGTAAACTCCGTAGGGAGGCACAATAGACCAATTTTTGGGGGGGGGGACCCCTTTCCCAACAACAAATAATAAATAATGCATAGTTTGATCTTGCAAGTCACTTGCTTGTGATGATTGTCCGGGTATTTTAATTGCTAGGACTTTTGTAAATCAGTTTGGATATCTAATTTGGATAAGAATTAGCATAATGGTGTAAGATAAAGTAAAATAATACAGTTTTGTTATTAAATTGCCCGGGCTGCACGGGTATAACCAGAGTTCGAGAGCCATCAACCGGCTCTCGGCTAGTGGGGCCCAGCTCTCTGTTCTACACTGAGAGCCACAGACTGTGTGGTTCGCGAGTTATTCTAACCTATTTGCCGTGACTGCCGACTTTTAAAATCGGGAAATAATACCAAAGAGGATAAAAAATAGTAAAAAAATGAAGAACGTTAACACAAATCAAGTGAAAAATCGTGGCAGGATCAATGCATGAGCGCAATTTGACGCTAACGAATCTCCATGGTAATAAAACCACAGAACTACATTGCCCTGTTTATGACAACACTGAACCGCGACAATTACCAAGGAAGACCAATGCTAAAGAATAAAAACGCAATATGTCTTGAACTGTGATGCAAAACAAACATGGCTATATCGACTCGTCTATTGACGCTGGTCAAGAATTAATATGTTTTAGGGAGGGCATTGTTACTATTTCTGATCCTCTTCGGTATTTTTCCGCGATTGAATGATTTGTCGGTAACGGAAGTGGTTTCAAATGTTCCTTGCGATCTTGACTATATTCTTTAGCATTGGTCCTCGATGGTGTATATCGCGGTTCAGTAGTGTCCTAATCATGACTATGTTATTATAATTTGTAGTATTGGAAAGCAGTTTCTTAAATAATTAGCGGTCTTATTACCATGGAGATCCGTGCAACACTAAAAAGTTGATACGGTCGAGACCAAAAAATTCTGAGAGGGTATGATGGTAGTACAAAAACCTTCGCTGGGTTTGGTCTGGTTAGCTGCCGATTTCTCTTTATAGCACTTTTAAGTTTTAAGCATATGATTGGGACTTGTAACTCTATATCTCATAAACTGTTTGGAATTTCGATTTGACGTCTAAAAGGAAGTTGTTGCTCTTGTCTTGGTTTACAAAACATTTCTAAGTAACAAGTCAAAGTAGTCACATCTTTAAACTTAAAATTGCAAAAATGTCGTATAATCATCATGTTTCCCCTCGTTTTGTACTGTTTTTAAAGTTTTTCTTGAAAACTATAACGAATTTGACTAAACAATGGAGGACGAAAAAGTAGCTTAGACTGAAATAAACAATCGCTTGGAACATATTAACTTCATTCGATAGGTCCGTCATATAGTTAAGTGCCCTAAAGTATGTATAATTTAAACCAAAAATCGAAAAAGTACAGTTTTTGGTAGAAATTGACTGACACAATCAAAAATTTCGATTGTTTTGTATTAAATCAATAAAATTGCGAAAAAATATAACTTAAAAATTGTAACCAAAGAAATTTAATTTATTTACTTTTTTACCGATAAAATTAGTTTTTTTTTCGAATTTTTATGACAGTTTTTCACGCTTTTGGGCTTTTAACTATATGAAGACGTATTTTAATGAAGTTGGTTCGTACTAACGGTTTGTTTATTTTGGTCCAAGCAACAACTTTTACCTATATTACTTGTCCAAATTGGTAACGGGTTTCAGGAAAAAAGTTGGAAAACTGGAAAAAAATTGTGAAAACTTGGATTTTTATACACTTGAAAAGTGTATTATAATTTTGCCCAGAAGTTTGCAACGCATAGAAGGAATCATCTCCGACCACATAAAGTATATATATTCTTGATCAGCATGACGAGCTGAGTCGATTAAGCTTTGTCCGTCCGTCTGTCCGTCCGTCCGTCTGTCCGTCTGTCTGTTTCTACGCGAACTAGTCCCTCAGTTTTGGAGCTATCGAGCTGAAACTTTGCACAGAGTCTTCTTTTTTACTGCACGCTGCTAATATGTCGGAACCGACCGGATCGGATGACTACTTCTTGTAGCTGCCATACAAATGTTCGTTCGGAAAATGGTTTTTAGTAAGAAAAACTGTTTTGTTCTCAATATTACTGCTCTCAAACACGGTCATGGGTAATATGTAATGTTTTTAAGCTGATCTGCGAAGTTTGGTCGAAGTCTCTAACCGTTGAGACAAGCTATTTCAAGTGTATCAAAACTTCGGTACAGACGAAGTTAGCTTTGCCTTTCTCGTTTGGATATCTTTTATAATTTTAAGTACGAAGATGTAATTTTTTTGATTTGCTTCAAAGGAATGTTTTGTAGGCCAAGCCAAGAGCAACAACTTTGCAAAGGACATAAAAGCAAAATACAAAATACTTTACGCGATATAGTATCGTTAATCCTACTCTAAAGCTAAAAAGTTCAAAGGTCAATAAAAAGAAAACGGCAGCTAACCAGACCAAACCCAGAGAGGGTTTTTGTACTACCATCATACCCTTTCAGAATTATTTGGTCTCGATCGTATCAACTTTTTTGAGTTCAAAAATGTGTCACAGTGTAATAAATAGGTTAGAATAACTCGCGAACAATACAGTCTGTGGCTCCCAGCGAAGAACAGAGAGCTGGGAGGCTCAAGAGCCGAGAGCGGCTTTTTGCATAAATGTTAAGCAGTTGGACAATTTCATTAGCCAGATATAAATGTATCACACCGAGTCGATAATTTGACGGCGGCTATCGACATACCACATAAGTTTCTGTGAAACATAAATTTACCGCACACAAAATTTGCGAGTGTGAACACTAAGCCAAATTCAATTAAAACTTTCGAAGTTTCGACCAATTTCGATTAAAATTTATTTGACGTGTGTGTGAACACCAAGACAAATTCGAACACAAATCAGTCAAACTCCGCTTTGACAGTTTGTGTAAATTAATTTGACTGTGTAAACTTAGCTTAACCCACGCACTGCGGCGAGCATGTTTCTTTTTCGCTTTTTCTTGCTCAAGTACCCATAGATATAAAGCTCTGCAGCATATAATCATTAGGCAGTTATTTTTGTGGCTATCCATGTCTGTGCCTTTTCTGTTGTGTTATTAAAAAAAGAAATGAATAATAAAATTTGCCCCCGACTGTGTGAACACTAACGCAAATTATTTGCGGAGGGGAAATATTTGCGCAAATTTTTTAAGTGCAAATATTTGCTCACGTGGGAACACCAAATTTGATTTACGCAAACATTTATAGTTCAAGGCTAACTTTGTTTGCACAATGTGTTCAAATTTTGTTTGCCTGTGGGACCTTAGCTTAACTTTCCATATGTATTTTTTGTCGCACATCAATCAATAAAGTTGGAAAAAATAACCACATTTGCCATATTAAAATCCAACAATTTGTATTTTATGAACAAAATCAAAATTCGTGTTTGTGTATTTGGTAATCTCATTCAATGCAACTTACATTGAAAACAAATTTAGTTGGAAACAGCTACTTAATGTGGTCACAGGACCAACAAATGTAAACAAAAATCGCTAAACACGTTTTTGCAAATATCTCGTAAACCTGACGTGTCGGGGGAAAAAGGACAATTGCAACTAAAAATAATTATGGAAATTAGTATACCCCATCTAAGATAAAGGGTATAAAAATCGAGATGGAAATTCGATGAGCCAGAGTTCTTAAAATTTGATTTTTCAAATAAAATATTTCGGTTTATTAATGCTAGGAGCTACTGTATATCAACTTGCTATCTTTTGTGTACATTGCAGTCAATTATCCATTTCATCAGTCTAAGAAATTCGCTCCACGGAGAGTGTCCGAGTTATTTCTCTTTTCTAAACAAACAAAAAGGGACACAATGCCGGTGGACAAAATCCATCCATCCAGTCCATAGCATGTTTGTCATTGTTGGAACTGTGTTCATATCTAGAGATAGTCACACTCTTTGCACCATATAACTCTCACATTTTGATTACAATTATCTGTGATACGAGAGAGTTTTTGTTTGGTTGGTGATTGAAAGGCAAACAAATTAAGTTGGTTCGCAGCGTGCGACTGCCATTCAGTTGTCTTTTGTACGAGTAGCCCGCAACAAGCCGGGTTTGTTGTCCGTTAATATATTTAATTTTCATTGACTCCTGCGAGGCGTAACAAGTGTGAGTGAACAATAAATTTGACAAAATTTGTGAAATTCTTATGATAAAGTGAATCCCCTGCAGTTCGTAAAAACTATTCTATATTCTATGAATCACATTTTGTTTGGCGGAAAATTGACACAAAATGAGAATTGTTAAGCTTGAGTAAGATTATGAAATTGATAAACAAAATTACGTTTGTCGCAAGGCCATTATAATTCTAATTATAAAAGTAAAATAATGTGATGTTGTGAAAGGGAACATATTTTGATGAAAGCCGGAACTGTTTTTTGTAAAATTTGGTACAATTGCTTTATTTTGTGTATGGCATTTCGCAGATTTCGCTATTTAAATTTAAGGCAAGCAAATGTATAAGCAAAGGCTAAGTCTAAGGACTCTGTGCACCAGTTGAGAACATGGTTTTTAATATATACTCTTGATCAGCTTCAGCAACCAAGTCGTAGTAGTCTGTCCGGCAAATAGAATCACAGAGCATGTGTGTTTGGTTAGCCCCTGATATAAGCATACAGAGCCTATTACAGTAGGGCTTGACAGACTTTCTTACTTGTAAAGGTTGGGATTGAAATCTGTCAACGCTTGGTGTCTCGGTAGTACCACATAATTCAGTTAAACGATTTTTTTCCACCGCTTTGTCAACTTAAATTCGAAAACAGAGATAAACCTGAAGCCAGCTTAGACTGTATAAAAAGAATGTAAATACTTAAAACACGTGCGAGTGCCTCCTGTGACAGTTGCACTTCTCAAAAACAGAAGACCGCAGCGCGCGGTCATAACCAGAAACACAGGTGCTCACACTTGCAAAGGTTAGCTAAATAATTACAGACACATTTGATTAATAATAATTCCATTGCCAAGACCTACAGCAACAATCATGTTGACTAGAATGGTCAATAGTCCCAAAGCCCACGCCGCTTATCGTTCGCTCACTTACCCGGTGTGGGCTGCGCAATCACGGCATCTCGCGGCGGCGGCTTTTGTTGCAAATTACCCGGTGTTTCAGTTCCACTAAAATACTGATTGAAATTGTCCTCAAGCTCATTCTGCAAATGCAAATCAAACGAATTGCGCATAAAATTTATGGCCGGGGAGTTGTGGATAAACAACTTACCCTCACAAATCGCAAATTTTGTTCACGAAAATTATCCATGCCATCCAGATAGTTAGAGCGGCGTGACATTTTTCGAGTTTTTCAGCAGCAGCAAAGTCAATTAAATGAGTGAATTATTACCTTTTTTTTAATATTGTTTTACCCAGCAAAATGACAATTTGTTGAAAAGAACTGCCCACTTGCTGGAAAATAGATACCGACAAAACGATAACAATTACTAGTCCGGGCGATAACAGTGAAAAGGAATTTGTGGTGTCACTGTGATATTTTGCAATCACAGGAAAAGTGATTTTTAAAAAAAAAAAGTAAAATTCCAAAAAGGGATTTAGAATTGATTTATATTTATTACTATTATATAGTTTTATATTGTTCTTACTTATTTATTTATTTTTATTGAAATGAGATTAATAAACAATTCCACATAAACTTTGCATACAAATAAAAATAACAAAATTGAATTTCGTGTTTGTTCGTGCGTGCCCCTGCTCAGCTTACACCTACGCCACATCAACGACCAAAGCATGGCTGATGGGTGGGAGTGAAACAGGGCTCGACCGGTTCGAGTTCGTGAAGAAGACGGTTGCAGTCTGAAACTAAACTTGGTTCGACTGAGCAAACGTGCAGTCTAGATAAAGGGTGATTTTTTAGCAAGTATCTTTTTGGCAACACTGGTTTAAACAGCTCACGCACGTGTCGTGTTTTGTTTCACTGTCAAACATCTTCAGTTTGGTCTATAATTTAACCATGAATCGTCTTACAAACGAATAACGCTTGCAAATTATTGAATTTTATTATCAAAATGCGTGCTCTGTTAAGAAAGTTCATCGCGCGCTTCTTCCATTTTATGGTCAGTTTAATCGACCCACTGAAGCGGCTATTCGGGCTATTGTGACTAAATTTAGCACCAAATTTACATTGTTGGACATTAAACCACCAACACGCTTACGTAGAGTGTGGACTGAAAAAAATATCGCAGCTGGATCGGCCAGTGTTAATGATGACCATCAATTATCGATTCGTCGCCGTTCGCAGTAATTGGGCCTCTGTTACTCAACAACGTAGAAAATTTTCAGAAGGATTAAGGTGTGAAGCCTTTCAAAATACAGCTGGTGCAAGAATTGAAGCCGAACGACCTACCGCAACGTAGAATTTTTGGTGAATGGGCTCTTGGAAAGTTGGCCGAAGATCCACTTTTTTACCGAAAAATTGTGTTCAGCGACGATGCTCATTTTTGGCTCAATGGGTACGTCAATAAGCATAATTGTTGATTTTGGAGTGAATATCAGCCAGAAGCATTGCAAGAGGTACCAATGCATCCAGAAAAAGACACAGTTTGGTGCGATTTATGAGTTGGTGGCATCATTGGACCGTACTTCTTCAAAGATGATGCGAATCGTAACGTAACTGTGAATGGTAAGCGCTACCGTGGGACGATTTCCAACTTTGTTTTGCCCAAAATGCAAGAGCTTGACTTGCATGACATGTGGTCACAACAAGACGCTGCCACATGCTACACATCACGCGCAACAGTGGACTTATTGAGAGGCGAGTTCGGTGAACATTTTATTTCACGTTCGGGACTGGTCAATTGGCCGCCTAGATCGTGCGATTTAACGCCTTTAGCCTTTTTTGTGGGACTATGTTAAAGCTCATGTCTATACAGACAAGCCCGCTTCAATTTACGCATTGGAAGACAACATTGAAGCATTTATTCGAGAGATACCGGCCGAAATGTGGGAAAGAGTATGCCAAAATTGCACTAAGCGGATGGACCATTTGAGGCACAGTCACGGTCAACATTTGCATGAAATAATCTTCAAACATTAAATTATATGGACCGTACTATCGATTCAAATAATGATTTCATGCATTTTTCTGAATTTTATGTGTTTTTTTACACTTGAAAAGTGTATTATAATTTTGCCCACAAAAGTATATATTCTTGCGATGACGAGCTGGTCGATTATGTCGTCGTCTGTTTTCTACGCGAACTAGTCCTCAGTTTTGGATCTATCGAGCTGGAAACTTTGTATAGAGTCTTCTTTTTACTGCACGCTGCTAATATGTCGGAACCGACCGGATCGGATGACTACTGTAGCTGCCATACAAATGTCGTCGGAATTAGTAAGAAAAGGACTGGTTTGTTCTCAATATACTGCTCTTAAACACGGTCATGGGTAATATGTAATGTTTTAAGCTGATCTGCGAAGTTTGGTCGAAGTCGCTAACCGTGAGACAAGCTATTTCAAGTGTATCAAAACTTTGGTACGAAGGATTAGCTTTGCCTTTCTCGTTAAAACTTTCCTATAGCTCTTAAGAAATCACCCTTTATTAGATAGTCGTTGTAGATAGATGTGTTTGCATTAAGGCACCAAATATATCTTTTGTCTGGGCATACTTGCCTAATTATTTAATGAATCAAATTTTGCTATATTTTCGAGTTCAGCAGATTATATAAGCCTCAAAAGATAAAGATATAGTTTTAGGTATTTATTGGCTTCTTTTAATTACAAAACATATCTTGATACAACTTTTATTAAACTAAAATATGGCTCCTCAAAAAAAAAAAACAAACAAATAAAATTAATTCTAATTATGCACAAAAATAAGATCACGATATTTAAGCTAAGGCTAGGTTTACATTGGGGCACACTGTGACAGTACTGTCGGTGACGCTCTGTGACCAAATTACTCAGAAGTCCAAAGTGTTTACATTGGCGTCACAGAAGTTACATGTTACAGCGCTCTGTGACTATGCAATAAGTAAACAAAGGCGAATAATTTGACATAATTTTAGGAAATTTGGCTTAAAAACAATGATTGCAGATTTTGCCGGACTATTAGCATAAACTATGCTTCCATTCACTAGTAATTTAATTAAATTTGGCAAATTTAGCTAAATTTTCATCAAAATTTTCTAAAAATTTGTCTAATTATTTGACTGTGTGAACTTAGCTTTAGAATCATACGGGTATTTAGAGTATCGAAATGGCCTTTATCTGAAAAAAAATCATAAGATCGAGTTCTAATATATAGGTGGAAATAGTATTCAATTGATATGAAAGAAGTAAGAGTGTTGCAGTCGAGTGCCCCGACAGCAAAATACCCCACGTAATGTGGTTCCTATAGCTTTGAACTCCTTTTATTTTAAAATCTGATTTAAAAAAAAAGGGGGGGGGTGCATTGAATATTTTGGGTTTTTTTGTCGGATCTTATAGTGGTATACAGAACAGACAGATATTGGGCCTTACAGAATATATATTAAGTCTCTAAGTTCAAGCTTAAAAATTGCAGCTCTGACAGTTTTTCGCGGTTAGAAGAAGGAGGAGGAGGAGGAGAAATTTGCAAAAAGCGGAAGCAAACTTGATCTGGGTACAGTATACACCTACATACATGCAAAAAATTGTGGCTCCACCTCTTATAGTCTGTGAGATCCACGCGTTTATACAGAGAGAAAGACTGTTTTTCGCTGTTAAAAGACGGAGGAGGAGGAATTTTCTAAATCTGAAACAAACCCGATGTGGGTACAGCATACACCTATATACATGCCAAAAATTGTGGCTCTATCTGTTACAGTCTCTGAGATCGACGCGTTCATACAGACAGACAGACGGACAGACAGACATGGCTAAATCGACTCGTCTGTTGATGCTGATCAAGAATATATAGGGGAAAATAGGGGGTTCTGAGCCGCTGGGGGTTGTGAGCCACTCGAATTTTGGCCACAAAAAAAATATATTTAAACTTTTTGTTTATGTCATGTGTCTCCCTTCTTATTACCTAACTTTTGGCAAGCAACCTATCAGTCTACACCTTCTTTAAGTTCGTGAACCAGAACTCGACTTTTTTAAAAAAAAAAAAGTTTTTTTATTTTCATTTTTGACTTGTGAATATTATACAAATTTTTTTCGTAATGACAAAAGTAAGTATGAGGGAAATATCTTTGGTCAATTGCCTTTTTGATAGAAATATGTTTTTTTTTGTAACAATTTCTTTTTGGTTATGTGACGTCACCAAAAAAAAGTGAGATATGGGGGTTGTGAGCCACTTTGAAAAAAAGTCGGTTTTGACTTTCAAAGAGAATATTGCAATGACGCGCAATAAAACAGAGGAAAAACTCTCCAAAGAAGTAAAAAAAACATTGAAAATGGCAAACAAAAGAACAGCCACAAGAAAAAAGTGCTCGTATATAAAAGAAAACAAGCCTGATGCCGTCAATCAATTTTCACTCTTCATTGATATTTCTTAATTCAGAATATGAGAAAAATTGTTCATTTTTCCATTTAATAAAGAATAATGGCTTAAAAACACGAATTTTGAACTTTTAGATGGGTGGCTCACAACCCCCACAAATTTTCGAAATGTCAAAAAATCACTTTTTTTTCAATATAAAATAAAAAAAACCCAATATTTTATTTTTTTAAAACTAGTGATGAGGAAAGTTTTGTGCATCTTTACCTAAAATACAAAATTTACAGAACGAAAAATATTGATTTTTGGCGAAGTTATGTTCGAAAAACAAAACTATGATCACAACCCCCCCCACTCTCCCCTATACTTTATGGGGTCGGAGGTGCTTCCTTCTGGCTGTTACATACATTTGCACAACTTCATGATCCCCTTTACCCATTTTAAATGAGTACAGGGTATAAAAATTAATATTATTTTTGATATGATGAATTTTCGTGTGCACACGGATTACCATGAACAAGTTGTTCTCATAAATTCTGTTTTTTGACCAATCGTACAGTGTGCGTGTCTTGTTTTAGAAAAGTTGTGGACAATATCCATAACTTAATGACCTAGAGCCTGCCTAAAAAGTTCTACGATTTTCAATCAAAAATAGCTGCCATACTAAAGATAGATCTGAAAAGAAGAACTTTTTTGTTTTCAATGCTATCGCTCCCAAACTCGTTATACTGATCAATATGATATGCTAACACATAATTCTGTCAAGCTAATCCAAATCGGATGATGATAGCATTAATTGTTGCCATAATCGGTCGAAAAATAGTTTTAGTGAGAAAAACTTTTTGGTTTCAATGGTAGCGTGTTTGTGCGTTTCAGTTATAAATATTATCTGTGTAATACAATTTTAGAGAGTTTGATCAAAAATCGGATGAACATATCGTATAGCTGCCATATAAAAAACTGGCAGAAATATATCATGCTATAAGGGTACATAAACTTCGGTCGAGCCGAAGTTAGCTTTCCTCTATTATTCTTAATTAAATCCGAAAGCAGCTAAAAAAATTACTCATTACATTGCAGAAATATATTGATTAATTGTTGTGGATTCGAAACTGCTCACCGTTAAACTTTAGAAAATTAATTCAATTTTATGTCTCATTCGTTTTCTCTTTCAGTTTAATTAATGGATAATCCGTCCCCAATGGACAGATTTTGTGGCTCCACTTTTTGGGTGAGTTTATAAACCCAAATATCTACTTATATCTATAACAATTTCATTCATTTAACTGTAGAATGCCACGGAAACCTGGTGGACCAACGATCCGGACTTTACACCCTGCTTCGAGCAAACTGTTTTAGTATGGGCTCCCTGTGCCTTCTATTGGTTGTTTGCCGTTTTCGATTTTCATAACCTCAAGACTAGCTTGGATAAAAATATACCATGGACTAAATTGAATCTAAGCAAGTTAGTGATCAATCTGGGTTTACTGGTCCTCACCGCTTTGGATTTATTTATGGCCCTGATAAAGAAGGGTGGCGAATCACAGTTGCCCTTGACTCAGCTGGATGTGTGGGGTCCTCTCATTAAGCTGGCCACCTTCCTGTTGATCATTCTCTTTATTCCCTTAAATCGAAAGTATGGAATCCAGTGCAGTGGTTGTCAATTTATATTCTGGTTTCTTTTAACCATATTTTCCATACCCCGTTGTCGAACTGAGGTCAGAGCTGAGGAAGAGAGAGCCATTGTAATCTCTGAGATGGATTTCTCTTGGGATCAGTATCAATATGTCAGCTTCTTCATCTACTTCGCATTTTGTTGTACCATGTTGCTGTTGAATTGCTTTGCCGATGGCATGCCCAGCCAAACCAAGTACACGCGGACCAAAAACGAGATTCCCGAAATGTCGGCCAGTTTCCTCTCAAAGATCACATATCAATGGTTTGATCGAACCGCCTGGAAAGGCTATAAAAAACCACTCGAAGAGAAGGATCTCTGGGATTTGGGTCCACAGAATAGTTCCAAAGAGCTAATGCCCATTTTTGTCCATCACTGGAACCAGAGAGTCGAAAAGGCGGGACATAAGAAGAAGAAGACTATTGTCAGCATTATGCCCTCAATTTATAAGACCTTTGGTGGTGCCTTTCTATTCGGTTCCCTGATGAATCTCATCACACTTTGCCTGGGATTTGCAGCTCCACAAGTTCTTAATCTAATCATAGGATTTGTGGCTGACTATGAAAAGGTACCGCAACCCGAATGGAAGGGCATCCTCTACTCCTGCTTGCTATTCGTATTGGCTGCCACTCAAACTATTTTTACGGCTCAATATTATCAGCGTATGTTCACTGTGGGATTGCGCATGCGAACTGTTTTGACCAGTACCATTTACCGAAAGGCCCTACGCATTTCGAATGCAGCTCGAAAGGAATCGACCGTGGGCGAAATTGTCAATTTAATGGCTGTGGATGCGCAAAGACTAATGGATTTGACCTCATATTTGAACATGTTGTGGACGGCACCGCTACAGATTGGTTTGGCCTTATACTTCCTGTGGCTGCAATTGGGTCCATCGGTGCTCGCTGGCCTGGCTGTGATGATCATCCTGATACCGGTGAATGGTGTCATTGCCAGCCGCATGAAAACCCATCAAATACGTCAAATGAAGTACAAGGACGAACGGGTCAAGCTTATGAATGAGGTCCTCAATGGCATCAAGGTAGGAATGCGAATATTGTGGATTTTTTTTGTAATATTTTTTATAGGTTATCAGAAATATTTGTTTTGATTATTTTATAATTGTCTTTCAAAAAGTGTACAAAACTCCACCTTGTATGCCTTCTCTCGTCCATGGAAAAGTCTGCTGATGATATGGCACCAAGAAGTAAAAATGTCCCAAGGGGGCCAAGCCAAGCTTCTCACAATCTCTTGGCGTGTGTACCTTAAATGTTTCGCACAAGAGTAAGGGACCTACATTTTAACGCTGAATTCGAACGGCAAAGTTTGAGAATTTTCTGTTTCATGGCTAAATTACTTCACAGCTGGCGCCAATAGCTGGTGAAGGTGACTGGATGTGTAAGAACTATTTTTCTAAAAAAAAAAAAACTTTTATTACTAGATGTTTAGAGGCGGGATCGAATCCACGACCACTGCCCAGCAGTCTAGCACACGGCACCAAGAAGTTCTTAATAATGAAGTTTGGTTGGCTCTTTTTTTGCATTATGGCCGTATAGCACTTATAATATAGTACATACAATAACTAGGCCTTAGTTTGATGTGAAGTTTTAAATATTCTGAAGCTATTTACTCTGACAGCAAACTATTATAAGGAAGAGGCAATACAGTAAAGAAAATTTATTTTAACTTTTGCTTGGCATTCTGCGCTTTTCCGCCATTGCACTATATGCGATTAGCCAAATTTTGTGACATAAACTCTTAAAATAAAGCTAGGCCCTTGAAATTTTGTGTAAACGTGTCTTATATTAAACTAGAATTTCGAAAAAAAATGTCGTCGATTGGTCCACGCCCTAACTTCCCGCCCTTACAACTACCTGAAATGGTATGGACAAAACGTAAATTTTTTATAAAAATCGAACTATTAGATGTGGAATTTGGCACGTTTGAAAAATCGAACCTGCCACTTGCCACTTCCCAACCGCAAATTAGTCTGTAAGGCAAGTTCGGAAGCCAATTTTCTTTTCAATCGTAGCCCTCCCTCAGTATAGCTTAATTTTGGTCTTCCCATATTGGAGGGTGATGATCTTGCGGTATTTTCATGATCAATTTCCACTTCCAAATTTTATAAAAGCCATTCTGAGTGCATGGTTTTATATCTTGACAGATATCTTTGGTATTTGGCCAAATATCGATTTATATGGAGACAAATCCTTTTAATTTGGCTTTAACTTGATCTATAATTTTTATGCTTAAATCCCTTTTGTTGATCTCTGCTTTAATGTGTATTCAATTATGCCATCTGCATATCGATTGTTGCTGTTCCAAATATCGATCAGAGTTTCGTGCGAAGACTCAAATGTCACTAAAAATGCACATAATTCGATAAAGTGCAAAAATGAGCAAAAAAGATTAATTACACTATATACCAGGGGCTTTAACAAATAACTTGTCATTTTAAGTTGCTTGCCGACATGCGCCGCAAAAGTATTACTCCACAAAACACTTTTTGAAATTAATACCATCGATTTTTTGACTTTATGCTAGAAAAATCGTCATTTCGCCCAAAGTGCAGTGGGAGAAGTTTGTGGACCCCCTTTATTGTAGTTTACAATAGTAGTAGTCTTCGCCCTTGATTTGTGTATTAGAGGTGGAGAGCTATCGATAGTCTGCACCATCGATAGTCAGCGATAGTTTTTTCAAAACCATCGATAGCTATCGATAGTTTTCGATAGTGTTAATTAGAACATTAAATTCAATTTTTAAATAAAAATCATACAAAAATTTAACAAAATGGAAAAAAATTTCAATCAACAAAAAAATCACACACAGTTAAAATTCAAAATAAAGCAGATAAGTTGGATTTTAAATTGGTATTTAATAATGTTTCTTATCCTATATTAATAGCCAAAGGCTCAAATAGGCTCATTCAGCAGATAATTTCGGTTTACGATTTGTGTTTTTTCTTGAAAAGGAATCGAACGAAAAGTATTACAAGTTACCGAAGGTCTGGCTACCTTTGATTAAATATTAACATCAAATTGTCAATTTATTGAAGTTTATTTGTGTGAGTTGTTGTTCTGTAAGAAGTACTAAAGCCATAGGCTATCTTAAAGTCAGCTATCAAGTTGCGCAGCAAAGATTCATCTGCAATCAATTATATGCTGAATTGGTCCAACATTTTTGCTTTTAGTCGAGTTTGTCCGGCTTTACTGAACATGCGCTCAGACTCGGCTGAACTGAAGTGAAGTAATAAGCAACTTTAAGTATCCAGTGATACAACAGATCTTTCTAAAAACTGTAACGTACATCACTTCGACTGTTGGATATTTTTTCCATTCGAATGGAATTTAAATTCGAAATGGGTTTCAAGAAGTACATACTGATGACAAATCTAAACATACATGATATATAACCTTTTTCGAATCAAGTCGGAAACTTGTCCATATCGGCAACATATACATAAGCTTATCTGGGTGACGCTTTATTATTTTAAAATTTATTGTACTATGCTGCGGAAAGCTGCAGCTCCCAAATGCGATCTTTTCTGTGGGACCTGAAGCGTTATGAAAAACTATCGAACACTATCGATAGTGTAGGTCTACCATCGATGGCGGCTCGATAGCGCCCAACCATCGATAGTGATGATAGTACTGTAGATAGTATCTGTAGTTCTCCACCTCTATTGTGTATGTGTCAAGTAAAGTGCCAAATGTTTCTTTTTGTGTTATAAAATGTTAAAATGGCATAATATTTCTGATGAATGAGTCCCAAGAGCTAGTTGAGTTACGGAATTGGTGATAACACAGGTGTTTATAAGCTTTTCCACCAAAGAAGATAGCAAACTTTCCATATGCATTTTTGCTAAATTTAAATGAATTGTTCGTTTTTGTCCAGCACTTCAGGCTTAAGAGATGTTTGCATAAAATTGTTTTAAGAGAGGTTTGTGTACATTTGTAGAATATAGCTGTCATAGGAATGATCGGCCGAGAAAGTAGTTCTTGATACTTTTCAGTTATGAATATTATCGGTTTCGATCTAATCTAATGTCCACTAATGGTCAAAGTAGTGGCGCCATCAATTGCTGACTTTGGAATATAACTCAGCTAAGAATATTCGATGAAAATCATTCAAAACGTTAGTTTATATAAATTACACAGCCCAACAGTGATTTTGGTGCAGGTCTATTTTTATCTGATTATGTTAATATTGATTGCACTGAACAAAACTGTATCATTGGTTTAGCCCATCAGCTCTTGTTTCCAAATAGGCGGAAAAACGAAAAGTTGAATTTTTGGCACTCTAGATTTATGGAGGCCACACTAGGCAAAAATATGAGAGTTTATGAGCTATGTGTGATAAAGTACATATCAATGCATTTTTTAAAAATCAAAGGCGCTATTAAAGTTCAGCGGAAAGTGTGTAAATTGGCCTCTAAAGACAGACATTTTTCGATTTATAGCATTTTAATCAAAATAAATCATCCCGTTCAGGCTAGCGCGGTTCTTGGATTAATATATTCGCCATCTGAGCATATAGTCCAACATATGATCTAATTTTGTGATTTTTATGGCATTTTAATCAGTTTATTTGGCAAAGTTATAGCCTGTTAAAGACGAAAATACATATTTAATTTATGGGAGGAAAACTAGATTGTCAGTAAAAAAATGTATAGGAACTGTGAAAAGGCTACTTGTTTCAAAATAGAATTTATCATCTACATGTAAACATATAACACTTTAGGGCTAATCAAGTAGCCTCTTTACAGTTCCTATACAGATTTGGAGTGACAATCTAGTTTTCCTCCAATAAATTTAAATATGTATTTTTGTCTTTAGCAGGCTATAACTTTGCCAAATAAACTGATTTGAATGCTATAAAAATCACAAAATTAGATCATATATTTGGCCATATGCTCAGATGGCGAAAATAATTATCAAATAACCGCGCTAGCTTAAACGTGATGATTTATTTTGATAAAAATGCCATAAATCAAAAGATGTCTGTCTTTAAAGGCCAAATTAGACACTTTCCGCTCAACTTATATAGCGCCTTTGATTTTTTAAAAATGCATTCATATGTACTTTATCGCAAATAGCTTATAAACTCACATATTTATGCATAGTGTGGCCTCCATAAATCCTTGAGTGCCAAAAATTTAACTTTTTCGTTTTTCCGCCATATCTTGGAAACAAGAGCTGATGGAGCTAAACCGAAACCAGTTTTAGAATCAGTGAGCATAAACTAATCATATTTTTAAATCAATAGGGCTGCACCTCGCAAAGTTGGTCATTTTGTTGGCCTGTGTTATACAAGCTACTAAAAGGGTATATAAAATCCGGTAGAGCCAAAGATAGCTTTCCTTTATTTTTTTTTTTTTTTGGTTGAAATCAGGTTTATTCCTAATTTAAAAAATTTTGAAATTTTACTAGTTCATACGTGTTTGTCTCGTCTAATTTAACACATTTTAAATATTTTCTACGATATCATCGCGCTTTTGCACGATTTTACTGCGTTCCAGATAAAGTAATCCCAAAAAATTATAAATTTAAGAAAATATTTACCATGGGTTTCAAGAAATCTAGCCACAAATAAAACTGATCCTCATATTTCGAAAATACATTCTATTGTCTATTCTAACTGCTGCACTTCTAAATATATTCCTTAGGTTCTCAAACTTTACGCCTGGGAGCCCAGCTTCGAAAAGCAGGTTTTGGATATACGAGATAAGGAAATTGCCACACTGAGATCAAGCGCTTATCTAGGTGCTGGTAGCTCCTTCCTGTGGTCATGTGCTCCATTCCTGGTAAGATAATTTAACAGGTCGAATTAAAAGTTAAAAGTAAGATGATCCTAGTCACATTATTCATCTCCTAATGACTAAAGGACATGTTCCAATTTCTTACCATTAAAACCATCTTAATTTTGAACTTTTTTTAGGTGTCGTTGGTTACATTCACCACGTACGTTCTAATTGATGAAAATAATGTGCTCGATGCCAAAAAAACCTTTGTCTCATTGTCACTGTTCAACATCCTAAGTTTTGCTTTGACGACATTGCCCATGCTGGTCACCAGCCTGGTGCAGGTAAGCTAATAATTTCTATAAAATCGGATAGACTAGCTGCAACAAACGGCAACAAACCAATTAGAGAACTTTACCGAAATGATTAATTTTCAAGAAAAATTCTTTTTGATTTACTTATTTTCCATGAACGGCTAGACCCAAGTTTCTGTGAAGCGTATCAACAAGTTCCTAAACAGTGAGGAACTGGATCCTGACAGTGTACAGCATGACTCCTCCAAACGTAAGTAAAGTCTTTTGTTCATAAGAAAAACTCAGCTTATTTCTCTTTCTCTCTTTCTTCTTTTGTAGCTCATCCCATGAGCATTGAGAAGGGCGAATTCACTTGGGGCGGAGAGGAGGTTACCCTAAAGAATATCAATATTGTGGTACGCAAACAAAATCTGGTGGCCATTGTGGGCACCGTTGGTTCTGGCAAATCCTCGGTAATACAAGCCTTCTTGGGCGAAATGGAGAAACTTTCGGGCATTGTCAACACTGTGGGCAAGTTGGCCTATGTTCCGCAACAGGCCTGGATCCAAAATGCCACCCTGAGGGACAACATCCTGTTTGGTCAGCCCTACGATCGCAAACGCTATAATCGTGTGATTGATGCCTGCGCCTTGCGTGCCGATATTGACATACTCTCGGCAGGCGATGCCACGGAAATTGGTGAGAAAGGCATTAATCTATCAGGTGGCCAAAAGCAGCGGGTCTCCTTGGCTCGTGCAGTGTATAGCAATGCAGATTTGTATTTGCTGGATGATCCCCTAAGCGCCGTCGACGCTCATGTGGGGAAACACATTTTCGAAGAAGTAATCGGACCGCAGGGCTTATTGGCCCGTAAATCTCGTATACTGGTTACCCATGGTGTCACCTTCCTGCCCCAGGTGGATAGCATTTATGTAATGAAAGCGGGCGAGATAAGCGAAAGCGGCACCTTCAGTCAGCTAGTGCAGAATAAGGCAGCCTTCGCCGAATTCATCATTCAACATCTACAAGATGGCAAAGAGGAGGAGGAGGAACTGCATCAAATTAAACGTCAAATCTCCAATACTTCTGATGCTTCCGATCTTGTTGGATACTGTCGAAAAGGCCATTAAACTGACACGAACCGAAAGCTTATCGGACTCCATGTAAGTTGAGACTGAAAACTAACACATTTTAGAGGTGTCTATATTACTGCTTCCTTCCCATAAATATAGGTCTGTAACCTCAGTCGATAGCTTGAAGGGCAGCCTGCGCCCTCGCACCATACGTCAGATCTCTCATGACTCTGAAGTCTCCGCCGCTTCGCTTGAGCATAAGCAAGGGATCGAGGGAAAATTGATTGAAACTGAGAAATCCCAGACTGGTGGCGTTGATTTTGCAGTCTATAAGCATTACCTCAAGAGTGTGGGCATGTTCCTTGGGGTGGCCACCATTTTCTTGAATTTATTTTATGAAGTTTTCCAAATTGGTTCAAACTTATGGTTGGCCAGGTGGTCCAATGATGCTGATGTGGCAAACGATACGGGACTTAGGAATATGTATCTTGGTGTCTATGGTGCCTTTGGGTTTGGTCAATGTAAGTGAATTATCTTTACTGGTTATGGAGTTGGATAAATGGTTAAGCTTTTTTATACATTTGCAATGCATTGAAATGTTAATTTCCGACTCCATTATACAGGATTTGTCCGGAAAGTAATAGAACTGAGTCGATTTAAAAGAATTTATTGAGCCAATCGTTCCAATTTTTTAAAAACTTTCAAAATAGGCATCTTCTGCATCAATGCAGCGTTGCCAAGCATTGAAGGCGTCACGGAAGGCATTCTTCAGAATAGCCTTGAGAGCCGCGGTGCATGCTGCTTGGATCCCCTCTGTCGTCTCAAAATGCTTGCCTTTCATCGGCCTTTTCAGGCGAGGAAACCAAAAATAAAATGCCGGGGGTTCACATCTGGGCTGTAGGGAGGCTGGCCTTGTTCAGGTAGCTGTTCAAAAAAAGTCTCTTTTCAAGTTAGCTTTTGGGATCATCTTCGCGCACACCTTGCACATGTTCAAATGTTCCGTCGCCATGTCATAAACAGCAGATTTTGGTAAATTTAACTTCTAGGCAATTAAACGAATACTTAGTCGACGGTCTGAGTTCAAAACTGTCCCATTGTCGGTGTTTGTCGAAGTCAAGGGTCTTCCAGCACGGTCTTCATCGGCGACATCTTCCCGGCCCTCTAAAAAGGCCTGGTGCCACCAAAACACGCCACTTCTTGCTAAAGCAACATCTGGATAAGCCTGCTTGATCATATCAAACGTCTCTGTCGCAGATTTACTGAGATTTACCCAGAATTTTATCGTGTACCTCTTGCCGGCTTGCACCACTCACAGAAAAACGTCGCGCGAAAATGCCTGTCCTGACTGTCCAGGTGCTCGGACACAACTGACCAGCCGCTCGTTCGTTGGCCAGAAACGCCCTCTACCGAATCCTGTCGATGCGCGCACGTTCCGAAGTACAGTCGCGGCGGAAGAAAATCAGTCCTATTACTTTCCGGACAAACCCTGTATGATACTCGGAATATGATACTCAAAAATATTGAAAGCAACCCTCACTCTCATTTACATAACACACAATAATATCAAAGGATGGCATAACAGACCTAGTTACACTGTTCGACAGCATTTTTCCCCAAAGCTCCAAACAAACTTTTTCTAAAGTAAATCGACCCGCTGATCACGAAAATCGGCATATAAAAAAATTCTATCGACGCGTTATCGAGATATTATCAATAAACGTTATTTTCAATTTTTCCAAAAGTTGAATCCACTTAAACTCTCATAACTGTCATCAAACGATTTAAAAGCTCTAAACAAATTTAATACAAATTAAATAATACAAAGTAAATACTTGCCCAAACAGTTTGTTCTCAGACAAAAATGAGTTGGGATGTGTGCTGCTAGAACTATGGGCTCAAATAAAGAAAAAAAATTATATTTTTTTCTAAATTTTAAAATTTATCAAAGTTTAAATGCTTTTAGATTCATTATTACACAAAATTATTAAGTTTTTTTGATTGTACAGTCAAAAATATTAAATTTATTTTATAACAAGCTCTCAATCACAGAAATCGGTCATAAAATGGCTATTTTATTCAAGTTCTGGGAAAAAGGGCAGACAGACAAGTTTTCAAATTACATCAGCATTTACAGAAACCAAGTGATTCTTACACTCTTGAGTCACATATGACGGTATGATACTTAAATGTGACGCTACTTGACGCAGTGTAAGCTGAACTTTAGTTGCTGTTAGAAATTATCGATGGGATTGTTCACCCCTAGAAAAATTATGGTTCATCTTAATTTAATTTCTAAGAACGTTTAATAAATTAAGTCCAGAAAATGGCCAAATTTAAATGCAAAAAGAGAATTAACTTAATTTGCTATGTTTACGGATTGCATGTTGGAACTACCGGAAGAGATAGCATAACGGAGTCGCTTAAAATAAAGTATTTTAATTGCTTCAACTTCGTAATATATAATGAAGGTGCTAATTGTGTTCCACATTTGTTATGCTTAAGTTGCAGTAGAATTTTGCAAAAGTGAGCTTCAGAAGAAAAACAAGTTTTTTATTTGATAGTCTAATGATTTAAAGGGTACAACAAGAGAGTTAATACTAAGTCTTTAGTATTTCTGTTATAGTTTTCAGGTAATATGGGTCAAGCCGAGCAATAATCAGAGATCCTTCATTGTACTTCCAACAGATTAATTCAAAGATGTTGCTTATCAATAGTTTTCACAATGTCCCTGAAAATTCATTTTCTGAACTCGCACTTTAACGCTTCCTACGAAAAGTTTGGTGTCAAAAGCGATGAGCAAGGAGAAAGGATTCACCAGGAAATGATGTCAATTAAGCACAGGTACCAAGACTACTGGGGACTTAATGATTATTGTCATGGTCTCATCCGAGAGATTCAAAGAAACGCATACAGCCGCAAAAAGTGGAGTCTATATTTTGAAAGTGTTTCAAATGAAAATTTATTAATTTTGCAAAAAATTTGTTTTATTCGAATTACTCTACGTCTGAGCTCATTAAAACTACTCACTTAAAGTAAAAAAAAAACAGTCACCGAGGCATCTAAAGAAAACTATAGTTTTGTCTATTTTCACCATTAAATTCGTGTCCGATTTCTGTATCTGAGGTCTTGTTTTTAAGTTAATTGAATATATTTTACTGTCCAATAAAAAAAACATAAAAATTTTGCATAGTTATGAATCTACAAGCATTTAAATTTCGATAAATTTTGAAATTTAGCAAAAAAGTATATTTTTGGTTTTTGAGCCCAAAGCTCTAACGGCACAGATCCACGCTCATTTTTGTCCGAAAACAAACTGTTCGGCTAAGTATTTTCTTTTTTAATTTGTTTAGAGCTTTTAAAACGTTTGAAAAACAAAAAAGTTATGAGAGATTAAGTGGAGGCAACATTTGGAAAATCGAAAAAAACGTTTATCGAAAATATCTCGATAACGCGTCAATTGAAATTTTTTATATGGCGATTTTCGTGATCAGCGAGTAAATTTACTTTAGAAAAAGTTGGTTTGGTCCAATATGGGAAAATCGGCTCCTTTTTGTCGGGCAGTGTTATTATTTTCCGGTGACTATTTTATTGACCTCACTTAATATCAATCATAGAACTTTTAGGTTTCAGGTAAATAAGATAAGATTTTGGTTCATAAATTTTCTAAAACAAGATACACACACTCACCATAAGGGAGGCTGGATGACTATTAACCTATTTCATAAATCACCACAATTCAAAATTCAGCAGTTTTTGTCTATTTTCAGCAAGTGGGCAGAAGATTCCTACATCTATCATAACCTATCATTACTTATTTACCTGTAGCGTGCTAAAAGTTCTACGATAAACATTTTTTCCTAATTTAAAATCTTCCATATTTTTATATATTCCCAGCAAGCAATATGTGCGTTTTCTGACACTTTTCTGAAACTTTTTTATGAGCATGCACCTTCATAATGTGCACAAAAAAGAGTCCGAAATGAGCGTTTTTTTTTCTATGAAAACAGTCGCTCTTAATGGGCAAGTTTTCTGAGTCTAATCTGACTCTTTTCTGACACAGATATAAGTGATTTTACCCTCCCAATGAAGCATAAAAAATCCTCATAAAAGACACATTAAAGACTCATAAAAGTTACTTTTCTAGGCACTAAATCGCCTCCAGAAAGGCTCTTTTTAGACGCATATTAGAGATCAACTTTAATAAAATTAGAAAATTTTACAAATTACTAATTTTATTTCGCAAGCACGCTCTCTTCTTTTATTTCACAGCTGAATGATCTTTTGAATTGTCTGTCGTCTTGCTTACCGCATGATTTCCGCATGCCGTTATTTTCAGCATAACGAACGAAACAACGAAAGCCAAATTTTCGAAAATGCTCAAAAATAATTGCTTTTTATGAGCTCGTGCTAAGAAAGTTCTAAATTTGCTTCGAAAACCCTCAAATTTATTTGTTTACTCCAAAAACGTTCTTAAACTCGGCTCTTTTCAGACACATAATTTGAAGCGCTCTGAACTTGGCTTGCTGGGTTCATAATGCTAATTTCTAATTTTAGTTTTCTAATACTACGTTTATACACATAAAATTTATTGTGAGAAATGCCCTTCAAAGTATGCTTTATGTCATTTTATAATTAATAATGCGTAGACATTGTAGTTAGATATGGCAAAATCATACATAATCCACACGGAATATTTACAAAAATTGTCGGTCTAGTTAGAGGTATAAAAAATAATCTAGTTTTTAGCCTAAAAAGAATAAATATTATTCTTAATTAAGTATTTTCAGAAGCATAGCATACTTTAAAGGGCATTATTCACAATCAATTTTGTGTGTATAAACGTAGTAGAAGTAATATTTGGTCCAATTCACACAATAAAAGTAGTTGTAAAAGTTATTAAATTTTTAATTGCAAATAATTATAATTGTAATGAAAAATAATTTTTCAATTACCCAAATTACCCCAATGGTAATTTCGATTACAGCCCTAAATGCCACCACAGTTTTCACTAAATGCTGTTTAATTTTTTTTATGTCTAGGTGTTACATCGTTCTTTTCGGATTTGGTGCCCGCTTTTGGAGGATTACAAGCGGCTATGGTGCTCCATTGGACGTTACTGCACCATGTACTGCGGGCTCCCATGTCTGTCTTTGATACCACACCTGTGGGTCGAATGTTATCCAGATTCTCGAAAGATATTGAAATAGTTGACCAGAGAATACCGCACATCATGAATGAGTGTATTGCCTCTGCATTTGAGGTAAATTCTTGCTAGTTGATACAACATGAATAACTCATTGAGCCATATCACCACCCATAGCTCTCTCCTTGACCAATAAAAAGACATTCGTCTCTAAAATTTTAATTTATAAAATCACTTTTAGTTTTATTTCGCCTCATTTTATAACCAATTGCTCATTCAAATCACTTTTGTTGTGTCCTGTTATAAGTTACCAGTTGTCAATATTATTTGATTTTGTTTTTCTTAGGTTTTAGCCACTATAGTGGTTATTACCATATCTACACCCATTTTCCTGGGGGTCATTGTGCCCATTGCAATGCTCTACTACATTGCCCAACGTTTTTATGTGGCCACATCACGTCAACTGAGGCGTATGGAGTCAGTTGCACTGTCACCAATTTACTCACATTTTGGTGAAACTCTTACGGGAGTGTCAACCATACGTGCGTATTCCGAGGAAGGTCGGTAAGTAGTACGCAATGCTTAAAATATATATCTATTAATAAAGTTGATAGTTAGCGAACTTTCTAAATCGTAGAATTTGTGTATTGCAATCAGTTTGACCTCGAGCCTGCAATTCTTAAATATCCATTAATGTTAATATGGCTATCCGATGTCATTGAGATTGTATAAAGGTATCCTATATAAACTCAGTGCTGCAAAACTTTAAAAATACGTAAGAAGGTTCAGTCAGGAGTATCGAATCAATCGCTAATCCTTAAGTTGGGTTGCGGATCGGCGAAACCAATTTCTTAGTTTGAATTTATAGCATCATTCTCTATATCATTGGCATTATTTCCTTTTGAGCTACGTCTCAGGTCCTGATTCAGTCATGAGTACAAGGGATTTCAGTAACCAACTTTGAGTTAAAAATTGCTTTCTGTGAATGAAGTAAAGGAATGTCATAATACCCTCGTGTCTAATTCCTAATTTAAAACACTGAAGGTTACATTTTTTGAGAAAAATACTTAATGCAATTTTGACCCAAAATGAGTTTTTCTTCCAACTTATCATCCCATTTAGATTTATCGACGAATCCGACATCAAAGTGGACAAATACCAGGTGTGCAAATATCCCATAATGGTATCCAATCGTTGGCTGGGCTTACGCCTAGAAATGGTGGGAAATCTGATTATTCTCTTTGCCTCGCTTTTGGCTGTGCTTGGTGGTCAAACTAATCCCGGCCTGGTTGGTCTGTCAGTGACCTATGCCATGCGGGTGACGCAAAGGCTGAACTGGCTGGTGCGCATGACATCCGACATTGAGACTAATATTGTGTCCGTGGAGCGTATTAAAGAGTATGGTGAGATCGAACAGGAGGCGGCCTGGGAACTGGAGCAGGATAAGAGCAAGCCCAAAAATTGGCCCGAGGACGGTCGTGTTGAGTTCCAGAACTTTCAGGTGCGGTATCGTGAGGGTCTCGATTTGGTGCTGAGCGGCGTGAGCTTTACCATTACCGGTGGCGAAAAGGTGGGCATCGTGGGACGTACTGGTGCTGGCAAATCCAGCTTAACACTCGCCTTGTTCCGCATTATTGAGGCAGCCGGTGGCAAAATTATGATCGATGGTGTGGACACATCCTGTATGGGTCTACACATGTTGCGCTCTCGCCTCACCATTATACCGCAGGATCCAGTGCTCTTCTCAGGGTCGTTGCGTATCAATTTGGATCCATTTGAAGTCAAAAGCGATGATGAAATCTGGAAAGCATTGGAATTGTCCCATTTGAAATCATTTGTTAAGGGTTGGGCAGCGGGTCTAAATCACGAAATCTCCGAGGGTGGTGAAAATTTGTCAGTGGGTCAACGGCAATTGGTTTGCCTGGCGCGTGCCTTGCTAAGGAAAACTAAGGTGTTGGTGCTGGATGAGGCTACGGCAGCTGTGGATTTGGAAACGGATGATCTGATACAGGTGAGAAAATGACTCAAATTAAGTTGCGGAAATTTGATATGCTAATCCTTGGCTTATACCCATAGAAAACCATTCGCACTGAGTTCAAGGAGTGCACTGTGCTGACAATTGCCCATCGCTTGAACACCATTCTGGATTCGGATAAGGTCATTGTTTTGGATAAGGGTCAAATAACTGAATTTGCCCCACCCAACGAACTATTGGACAATCCAAAATCGGCCTTTTATAGCATGGCTAAGGATGCCAATCTAGTTTAGGGCCAAGACGCTTTCGTTTCCCCTAAGCAATGTGTAATCTCCAACGATGCAACTCAAATGGACAAGTGCAATACAAATCACTTATTGGTAGCTTTAAGCATAATCAATTGTCGAAAAAAAGGTGCTGAGACAGCCAAAAACTGTAAGAAACAGATACTAATAGATAGATTTCTTTCAGGGATATTTTCTGTACATTTATGAAAACCAAATTTACATTTCTATCATAGAAATTTTATGTCTATACTGTACTTATTATTTTGTATATTAAGTAATTTTCCATTATATGTTACCTTGTTTATGCACAAAAACCTTTCATGATAAATGCTTTTAAAGTATTCTAAGCTTATGATTCATAAGTTATGAAAATAATATAATATAATGAATATAATATAACACAATGTCGTAGAAATCGAACTGCTGTAAGGGACTGTTACTGGGCAAAAAGTTAAGTTTTCAAGCATTGGTCAAATTTCCGTATATTTTAATTCTAGGATTTATAGTTGCTTCCAAAGTTTTTGGCAATCAGTGCAGATAGCTAGTTTGAATGCTGCAACGGTCATTTAGCGGAGACATAAACCACACAGGGTAATTTTCGATTGCACCAGGCTTGTAATCAGATCAAAAAGCTTAGAGAGAGTAAGTGTCATTTTGACAGCTGTCCGATCTCTCACTCTCTAGATTTGGGGGTCAGCTATTAAAGCCAACTTCACAGCTTCCTTCTTTCCATTTGAGCTGCCGAAGAGGATAGTTGTGTGCTGGAGAAAACTTAGAAAAATAGAATAAAGTTTTCTAACCACTATCAAGAAGTTTAATCCAAAAAATTCTTTGCCATCCGGCATCAGAATATTGAGCTAAGCATTTAAAAGGCTTGGATTCTATTCACGCTATACGCGCTACAAAATATTTCTTGAGAGTAAGTTGAAATAGTGTTTTTTTTTCACTTTAACCACAAAATGTTAAAAAAACCATTTTTTTACAACCAGTTTTCAACCACTGGTAAAGTGGATTTAACTCCAATCAGGCGGCATTAATTCTTTTTGTACCCCAAAGAAGAAATTAGAAAAATCAGGTTATAAAAAATTTTGTAGGCTGTCACGAAAGCCATGAAAAGTAATTTAAATTTTATTCTTAACAGACATTCCCCTTGCTTGGCAACCAACAAACTAGAGCCCTCCAAGAGCCAAGGAGAATCGGCTGAATAAGCTGTCTTCCTCTGGTAGGGTGGTGCGCTAGCTTTTGGGGGCATAGTCTATCAGGTCGCAGCAACTAAATCATCAAAACATCAAAATTGGCATAAATCCCACTATATCAACTGTGCTAAAATTCGCCGAGGTGCAAATCCAAAATTGTGTTACACGCCCCCAGTGGCAAGAATGGAAATCCCCAGAGAATGAGAGAAATGTGAAAAGTGGTCGCTAAGAAAGTTAAATCAAATAAGGCATACAATGCAAACAAGTCGCTCAAGCTATACCAGCATAGTTTTTTTTGTAAATTAATTATTGTGAAAATATTTATTTTTGATTGGTGGCATAATTTTTTTTAGTTTTTTCTGCAATCAAAAAATCTTTTATATATTTGGCAAATTCCTATTTTTTTGAGTGAAATGCAAAGCGAGCGAAAAAGAAAAAACTATTCCAAAAGAAGAGAACATGGTGTGAAAAGCTAACAAACAAAAAAATCAAAACATCAAAATCCCACAGGCTGTATCTGCTAGCCGCAGTCAAGAAAAATCCCACACGACTCTCCATCTTCAACAGACAACCCATATCTAAAGACAAGGAAAAACCACTAGGCTTTGTTCGGTCAGTGTATATTAACACCTATACAAATTGGGATATAAAAAGACCTCGGTGTCACATTTCCGTTGTTTTTGGAGTACATTCAAGAAAATTCTCAAGACATCCCTCGGCATAAGATACACCCTTATGAACTTTTACGACACAAATGGAGGTTGAAAGTTTTCGGTTGTGATTGTACATTACACTGCATCATTACTTTTCCATTTTGTTAATACGACGCGTCGCGACGGTTTCATAAAACAACTTTCCCATTTTCAAAAAAAAAAACAAAACCGAGATAAAGGATTGACTTGTATGGGCCATAAACTTTTTATACTTGCAGGCAGATAAAGTTTATTTTCAATTTTGTCCCCACCCCAGTAATTTGGAAAAAACTTCATAACTTCCACAGTTTTGTAGATAGATGGTTCGTACCTTCTACGCATTTTTAGTAATCAGTATTATTTATCGATTTACCAGAGTCGATAGTCGAGGTATAAGGAAATCAAATAACAAAGTTTTACAAATTGTGACCTTTTTGTGAGTATCCCGAGCATCTTGTCATTCCATGAATGTTGTTTTTTTACATTTCAATAAATATTTTGTCAAGCCAATGTTATATCAAGTTGCCTTTTTAAACTGCTATAAAAATTTGGAATGGGAATCTAGTTTTCCTTCCATAAATTTCAATCGGAAACTAAGATATAGCTTTGACATACCAACTCGTAATCAGCATGAGTAGGCACGCAGGAATTAGTTAAAGCTTATGATTCGGGATATTCACAAAGCTAGAACTCTGTTATCAATCTCTATGATCACCAATTGAACAGTTGAATATGCAATTAATTCCATTTCCATTTTCCTTTACATATGTTTGCCTTATATGCCTTTCCTGTACGGAGGGGTCAAGTCTAATGCAATTCATATTTTTAGCTTATTCAAATATGTATGACTATTCAAATATACAAATTCAAAACGAGATGGCCAAGCTTACTTCGTCTTTGCCGAAGTTTTTGTACCCTTGCAAATGTTTTAATATATCAGAGTTTAGGATCGCCAGCATTAAAACAAACAATTTGTCTAAATAAAACTCATTTTCCGACCTATAGTTCCTATGGCAGCTATAAGATATAGTAATCCGATTTTCACCAAAACTTCCAAATCTGTGTGAAAGCATATAATACTAATAATCGCTGAGTTGGGAGACGTTAACATTAAAAACAAAATAGTTTTTTCGCACTACAACCTCCTTTTTGACTGATAGTGCCTATGGCAGTTATAAGATATAGTCATCAGATTTTGACCAAAACTTCCAAATGTGTGTGAAAGCATATATAAGGTTGTCAAAAAAGTCTTGCGGTATTTCCGCAAGCTTGTCTTTGCAAGCTTGTAGTTCTAGTTGTATTCGTCGCATCGGTTCACGCTAGAGCTTTTTGGAAAGCTCTTTTTACGCGCTAACACGTGTTTGATTTATTGTTGTTTGTTTTTAGTCGTTCGTGAGTTATAGCGTCGCAAACATGGAGCAAAATAAAGAGAAAATACGGCATATTTTACAGTACTACTACGATAAAGGCAAAAATGCATCTCATGCTGCCAATAAAATTTGTGCAGTTTATGGACCCGATACATTTTCCATTTCCACCGCACAACGATGGTTTCAACGTTTTCGTTCTGGTGCAGAGGTGATCGAAGATGCGCCACGGTCCGGAAGGCCTGTCGTCGAAAATTGCGATAAAATCGCTGAATTGATCGAAAGAGACCGGCATAGTAGCAGCCGTAGCATCGGCCAAGAGCTGGGCATGAGTCATCAAACCGTTATAAACCATTTGAAGAAGCTTGGATTCAAAAAGAAGCTCGATGTATGGGTGCCACACGACTTGACGCAAAAAAACATTTTTGCCCGTATGGATGCATGCGAATCGCTTCTGAATCGCAACAAAATCGACCCGTTTTTGAAGCGGATGGTGACTGGCGATGAAAAGTGGGTCACTTACGACAACGTGAAGCGCAAACGGTCGTGGTCGAAAAGCGGTGAAGCTGCCCAGACGGTGGCCAAGCCTGGATTGACGGCCAGGAAGGTTCTTCTGTGTGTTTGGTGGGATTGGCAGGGATTCATCCACTATGAGCTGCTCCCCTATGGCCAAACGCTCAATTCGGACCTGTACTGCCAACAACTGGACCGCTTGAATGCAGCACTCATGCGGAAGAGGCCATCTTTGATCAACAGAGGCCGAATTGTCTTCCATCAGGACAACGCCAGGCCACACACATCTTTGGTGACGCGCCAGAAGCTCCGGGAGCTCGGATGGGAGGTTCTTTTGCATCCACAGTATAGTCCGGATCTCGCAATTGATTACCACCTATTTCTGTCCATGGCGAACGAGCTTGGTAGTCGGAAGTTGGCCACAAGAGAGTCCTGTGAAAATTGGCTCTCCGAGTTTTTTGCCAATAGGGAAGCGAGCTTCTATAAGAGGGGCATTATGAAGTTGGCATCTCGTTGGGAACTCGTCATCGAACAAAACGGCGCATATTTGACTTAAATCGCATTATTATAACTAATTTTATGAACAATTGAAAATTCAATAAAAATACCGCAAGACTTTTTTGACAACCTTATATTACCCATGACCGTGTTTGAGAGCGATAATATTGAGAACAAACCAGTTTTTTTCACTAAAACCCATTTTCCGAACGAACATTTGTATGGCAGCTACAAGAAGTAGTCATCCGATCCGGTCGGTTCCGACATATTAGCAGCGTGCGGTAAAAAGAAGACTCTGTGCAAAGTTTCAGCTCGATAGCTCAAAAATTGAGGGACTAGTTCGTGTAGAAACATTCTGTTGGATATTACAAGTATTATTGATACTACTAATATCCAAGAGAACACTTTTAGGAAACCTTCCTTTTTGTCCAAAAACCAAAAATAAGTATTCATAAATAATCGTCAAAAGTTATCATCAAATGAATTAAATATTTTAATTGTTTCAATATTAAAATTTGCGCTTTAATAAAAACCTACCTTATGGTGCGGAGCAATTAAAACCTACCAACTAAAGCGCCCTCTACTTATGAGGTCGCCAGCTGAGTACCAACATGGGTAGCGCTAAGGGTTGCCAAGTTGCATTTTATGACTGCACACTGGGCCAGCAGCCCGAAATTTTGGACAAAAGTCCCCATTTTTTTGTTTGGGAAACTGGATAAAACGAAGGTACGCAATGATTTTAAATACATATAGTTATTTCAGCCGATCAACGTTGGTTTTTCTTAAAATCTCTGCAAAAAAAATAATTATAGTCAAAGTTAGAAAAGCAGCAGCTGCCGCAATTTGATTTCCTATTTTCGACTTCGCACTGGATTGCCATAAAAAATTATCAAGAGGTTTCCATTCGAAAGCGTTTACATCAAAAAAATCTAAAATTTTGTGGCTTTTTTTTTACATTTGGCAACTTTGTGTTAAGAGTACCCAGAAGTACCCCTCTTAATTAGCTTGCAATATTGCTTATTATTTTCTTTGAATAATGTACTAAAGCTGTAGGTATGCGCTTTTGCGCGGTTTTGCTTTAAATTTTTATAATATAGCATTTAAAATTATAATCCCGTTTGAAATCAACCAAGTTCTATTATACAGTCAGCCTAGAAGTATGCTTTTTTTCTAAACTTCGGAATAAAACACATGCACTCAGAGGTAAACTATTTTTATAAAGAGCCAATTTGAATGAATTGAAGCACTGAAGGTAAATTATTTTATGTGAAAAAAATTATGATTTTTAATTAATTAAATTTTATTTTTATTTACTTGTTTTAAGTATTGAATCTAAAGAGGAGGTAAAATAGATGGAAAAATCTGTGAGGGTAGTCAGATTGACTGAAAATCCTCGACAGGATGGGCAGTCAACTTCAAAAACTGCTTGGGTCAATATCTCATAAATCACTAGACATATCAAGACATACGTATTTTTTTTAGTTAGTTTAGGTACTTATGTATACTTCTATGCAGGAATTGGGTCAAATCCAATTACAAGTTTTTTTTCTATAATTAAAAAACGAAAAACTTGAAATATTTTTCGATTTTGATTTGGATTATAAATATCGAATAAATTATTTGTTTGTTTGTTTATGAAAGCCTGACGCTAAATAAATACTTATAAAACGCAGCACCGTTGAAAATTACTAAATATTTTAGATAACCACTTAAATCGAGGCTTATACCTAAACTGTATCAATTCTCTTAACGTTGACATACAAAATAAACGTTCAATTATATAATAATATTAAATGTTATTATTCCTTTCCTGGTTTCCTCGAATCGTTTGCGTTCGTGTTCTCTATCTCTCTGGCGTCCTTTAGTCTTTTCGTGGGGTAATCGATTCCAACCGACGTTGGATGAAAATTGTCTTTCGACTGACAGTCTGTATTTTTTTTTTTTTGTTGCTTTTTAAATTATGTGCGTTAAGTTCAATATCTTAAGATCATTTCGTCGAAAATTTCAGCTTTCTAGCTAGGCTGGTGTAGAAATGCCAGAGTTTTGGCCAAAAAATGAGATTTCTGGCCCACAGTGGATTTTATTTTTGGAGAATCTGACTTAAATTTGAATGTATAAAAATGCATCATAAAACATAGAAAATAATCAAAAAAATTTCATTTAAACATCAAATTAACTCATAAATAGAAGATGGGTAATTTTTTTTGCAAGAAACGGCAACCCTGTTTGGGGATTTGATTGAAATAGACCATTAGCATGGACACAAACCTTATAATTAGATTTTCAAATATAAAAATTAAATCTCTGGGACAACAATGGACTTTTTGAACGATTTGCGAACCAACCAAGTCCAAAATCTCTAGAGATTTCTGTGACACCCCAGTATAACACCACTTATGTATCTCAATAAATGCTGGACCGATTTTTAAGATCTTTGATATGTTCTATTTTTTCCGCCCCGAATAGCAGAATAACAATTAAAAACTCTCAAATAATTTAAAAATATTTATGCGCCAGACCTAAATATAACTTGCCAACTTTTAGCCCTTGTTGGTACAAAGATGGCGACTCCATAAGTAGAGGGTGCTTTAGTTGGTAGGTTTTAATTGTTACGCAGCATTAGGTAGGTTTTTATTAAATAAACCATTAAAAACAATCAAAATATTTAATTCATTTGATGCAATCTATGCAGAAAAATAATGTTAATTACAAATCCAAAACTAATTTTGTTTATCAAAATTGTTTGGGTGGTGAATTTCGCTAAATCTCCCAATAAAACACGAGACAGTGGCGTAGATAGGGGGGTGACCCCCATATAAAACAAAAGTAGGACGAACCAATCGAAAAGATGAGCAAAGCATATAATCTAAAAAATGTATCTAATTTAAAAAAAAATAATTTAATAAATAAGATAAGGTTACAGTAAGTAATACTAATTCCTACCTTCTCTCAGAAAATTGTTAAAAATTTCAAATAAACCATAAATGTCAAATAAATAATAAAAGTATCAATTTTGTGACGACTTAAGCCTAGTACGCAGAATGACATACGTCACAGTATTTTACATAGAAACACTTTCTAACAGCACATGAGCATCAAAGCAAAGCCAAGGTGTTTCCAATTATTTGAAATATTGTGACGAGAGGAAATTTCTGTCTTTCTGCGTACGGGGCTTTAACAACAAAATTGAATTCCATTCCCATTTTCCTAGCTTAGGCCTCACAGGCAAATAATTTGCCCAAATTTTGACGAAAGCTTGGCAAAATAGCCATCATCGCAGATTTTGCATGACTGAAATCTAAAACTATTGTTTCCTAGGGAGGATGAAACGGTACCGTATAGGCAACCAGCTCTTTTTGATGTGTAATGTATAAGTTGTTTACAGTTGTGAACAAGCGCAACTTTTTCCGACCTAGAAACAGCTAAACTCACAAATTATTGATTCCTACGTAAATAAGTTGATCAAATTTGGCCCGAAAATTCCCTAATTTTATTAAAATATAAGCCAAAGTTTTATAAAAATGTGGGCAAATTTTTCCTGTGGGAAGTTAAAACGTTGAATGTTTATTGTTTTAGCGGATTGTGTATAAATACTTTTTAAAATCTGTCGATTTAAAAACAATTTTTTGGACTGCGGCGTTTTTTTCCCATACTTTGCTTCAAAAATTTTTTTTCCTTGACAACATTAGTTGAAAAATTTTGGAAATATTTGACAAAAATTGTGGAAACGGAATTCGTAAAATTTTTGCTATCAAGTCGTTTAGGAATTTCCAAACGATTATGGCAGCTCCGTCATGGAGTAAGAGTCGTTGGGGCCAGTACATGCACAGGTCACTGAAGATTTGGTAGAGGTACCAATGAAACAGCTGTATGACCACCTAGCTTCCTTTGTGGTGTGTTGTGTTTCTGTTTTTTGAAGTTATGTGCAAACATAACAAGACCTAGAGCCAGCGTACTATTGATGGTTTGATTATCATAAAGGTCGTTAAAGCACACATATGTAAAATTTTTTTGAAATATTGCTCTTTTTGCGGTCAAACGTGGCAGTTCGCTCTTTACATCCAGCGAGATCATTTTTATGATTTGTGTGGGTGTGAGTTTTTGAAAAACCCTTTTTAACCAGATATTATTTTATGAATCATCCTTGTTAAGACCACTTAATCTGCCCCGCACTTGAAACATTTTTTAGACGATAAAAAAGCATTTGATCTCGAATTAAAATTTTTAAATTTTGATTTCAAGATAAAGATTAAGAAAGAAACCATGGCTGATCGCCAAAACTTTATTGCATGTTATTTCTTGATAGTTCGCGGTCCATCAAAGGATTTTTTTGAGATAAGGGTGACTTATATTAGGCAACTAATAACCTTATGTTCTTGGAGTAAGTCGTTTCAATATATTTATCTGAGATTTGACGAAAAGCTTGTATATACTTTTGTATTATACAAAACCTACATTTGTATACACTTGAAAAGTGTATTATAATTTTGACCAAAAGTTTGTAACGCATAGAAGGAATCATCTACGACCACATAAACTATATATATTCTTGATCAGGGTGACGAGCTGAGTCGATTGAGCTTTGTCCGTCCGTCGGTCCGTCTGTTCTTACGCTTTTCAAAGAAATTCGTCGTGGCCGGCTGTCTCTTTAATGGCGGCAGACTATCACCGACCCCGATCCATCAGCCCCCATTGCAAAAAGCTATCCCCCCCTGACACGAGAGATTTGAAAACAATCCAAAGAGATTTCTGTGACACCGAGAATTGGTTTTGGGTTGGAATTTGGTTGGAAGAGATTTCTGTGACAACGCTGTACGATAATCAAACCTTCAATATTATGCCAGCTCGAGGTCTCGTTAAGTTGCACATAACATTGAAAACAGGTACACAAGCTCTACCAAATCATCATCTTTGCAGCTAAGCAGACCAAACACAAAATAAGTTTTTATACTACTTTCAAACCCTTTCAGATTCTTTTGAACTACTTTGGCCACTTTGGTTCGGAACAGGCTCAGGTTTAAATATTTTCTCACACTTGGATCGGTTTATGGTTTGGCCCGCTATGAAGAAAACGTCGGAATTCCAGGTTCTAACCACGGTTGCCACACTTGGTGTTTTTGTTGGTGCACTGGCACTTTTTTATTGAAATCAGCTCGTTTTGGCTCTTTTTGCTAATAATTGGTTTAAGCGAAAAAAGTTGAAACATTATTCAGCACCTAATTTAGATCTGGACATTTTTCCTCTGTTCACACTGAAAACTATCGGAAACACAGCATGTAACTCTGTAAATAATCTGAGCCTGTACTAATACTGCTAATACTATATTTTAAGCTGGTAGAGGCTGCGAAAATTGTGGATGGATAATTTGTGAAATAATCTGCAACTAAGGTAAGAAGAGTTTACACACCTCCAGAACATATGCTTTATAAGTTGATTATACATTTAGGTTTCTTACAAAAAAGGTGCAGTTTGCAATGAGTCCTCTTACACAGACACTGAGACCACTACACACTAGTTCACAGTTGCAAAACAAAAAGTGAGTTAGTGATATTTTGTCGGATCAAATCGGCCTTCATTTCAAAAATGCTTAGATGATATGTTCAAATATGTAACTTTTACATATCAAAGTGATATATTTCAGATCAACAATTTGATAATTGTAAATATCCCAAATATATTTTTGTAGTATCAAAGCTATATTTTCAAAATACCTGCAGAACATATTTATTAAAGAATATGGAACTTAGTTGCTTTCATGTTAGCGACTTAAATTTTAATTTATTGCCCGTTGACAAAATTTTTCTGGGTCTTGGAGGGTGCACAAAATAATATCTAGAGATAAAAATATCCACAACTTTCATTATGATCACACCAGGCAACGTAATTTCTAGCGAAGAAACTGATAAATTGCCACTAATTAAAAAGTTTGAGTATTTATATGAATCGGATCCAGATGTAATTTCCAGTGGGCCATGTTAAAGTTAACTGAAGCCAAGTTAAAAAGAAGAGATTTCTTTATTTTGGGAAGAACTGGCAAAGTGAAACAAGTAATATTGAGTGCTTAAGGAATTAGTAGAATATGATAAGAAATATATTGTCCCTTCCACACAGCTCTGTTCCGGCAAAGGGTTTTTTTTTGCCATCAGTGATATAAACCAAATTAAATTTGATTCTGGCATCAAATATTTGTTTCAAATGTATTCAAAGGACACTTTTTCAAAGGAATACGACTGATATTCTTTGTCAGTACGGATCCAAATTATGTAGGTCTGTAAAATTTTACAGAAAAGCTTGATTATGAAAATATTTTTGTCAAATTTTTCGCATTCTGAGAATATTTTTACTCTGAACTTCTACATTTAAAACGGGAGGATTTAGAGTTAACGATTCAAACTAAAAATATTTATTTTAAAATAATTAATAATAAAAAAAAATAAATTTAAAAAAAATAAAATATTTACGCTAATTTGATCTCAACTTGTTAAAAAATGTATTAGCATGTTTTTATACAGTCTTAAATTGCCAACCTTTTTGCTGATAAATTACAGAATTTTCGAAAAACCGTCAAAAAATCATTTATTTCTTAAATCATAGATAACAACAAGTAAAACGAGTAATGTTTTGCTCTAAAAGCTTAAAAATTTAATTGGCTGCTATTTTGGTGAAAAACTTGAGTACCTAATAAACAATGACAACAAGAAAGTGAATTTTATTTTGGGAATTCACACTTTTGGGGCCGTTTTAGAGGATGTAGAAGTGTTCAGATTGTAAAACCTTGTTCAGCAGAGTTGTTTGGTATCTCAAAAGCTTCTCTTTTGCCAAAGAAAGTATGCGAAAAATTCTGATTTTTTAAAAGTTATACTCGAAAAAGTAAAAAAATACGTTTTTGAAAAAAGTTTTTTAAGAAATACTCCCGGAAAACATGAATTTTTTAAAAATCTTTGTATGAAGAATTTATTTTGCGGACTGTCAGCTACAACTTTGCCGAAGACAGTTTGCAGCTATCACTAAAACTGAATGAGCTGTTTGCCCAAAAACTAATGACACCTTTTTTTTGGTTGGCACACCCAATTTCAAAACTTTGAGGGTCCATAAAAAAAAGTGCTTCCAATCTAGCCAAACGCTGATAGGGATTTACCGTTCGGGTAGCACCCTGATATAAGAATTGAATATGTCGTTCGAGAGCTTTATCTTCGCAGTTAAAGTACTGACAAAGCATGGTAAAATAGAAGGGAACCGGGAGGAGAATGATAGCTGCCATGGAAGAGGAAAGGGTAATTTTTACGTTCCATTTATAAACATTATCGGTCTCAACACAATTTTAGAGAGTTTGATCAAATCGGATGAATATATCGTATAGCGCCATATAAAAAACTGGCAGGAAAATATCATGCTCCAAGGGTATATAAACTTCGGTCAAGCCGAAGTTAGCTTTCCTCTATTTTTTAATGTTAAGAAGTAAGTTAATACATGAAATATTTTTTGTTTTTATTTTTAAGTTTAAGAACACTTAAGAAATGAAAAGGATGTGCTATTTAACGTTAGTGTCAAAGAGATATTTGGAAAAAATAACACGAAAAAGAAAGAAAAAATTTTTGGCTCTTTTTCTATGAAAATGGTTCTTTTTTTTAAGTTTTTTGGTGTATTTTTTTTTTCTTCAAGTGGCAACCGTGGTTCTAACCAACAGGAAGAAGTTTTCAAAGTGCTGAGTTGTACTTTTTCTTAGTCTTCTTTATCGAGGTCCGCCCTAACGTACATACGTATATACATACATATCGCTATCTAATATTTCTTTTGAATTTCATCAGAGCAACAAATTCACTCTTATTTTATTATCTCTTCGTCTCTTTTTTGACCAAAACAGAATCGCCTGGAGTGCCTATGGCTAATGATGATGGGGCATATTTTGGATTAGGCCCCCTCTCTCAAGGGCTAAATTTAAATAGAGTTTAAGACATAAGAAGCTTGGCCGACCAAGAACAGCAAACATTAAGCCCGGTTTCCGTTCATGGATCATTTATCCATGTGTGATTGTATATATCCAGAGAGGGAGACTCTCTTAATGTGGGTATATCACTCTCCCATTTTGATTACAATTATCTGCGAACGCTAGTGTTTTTTTTTGTTTCTCTGCGAGTGTGAGTGCGGCGTTGGTGGGCGCCTGAACTGCAAACAAATAAGTTTGTTCGCAACGTGCGACTGGCACCAGTTGCCGTTTTAGCTTCCCGCAAGTCGGTTGTGCCTCGTCGTTAGTTTATTTTGAGTTATTCGAATATACCCAAAGGTAATTATAAGTGACATTTGATTGTTGCTGTTGCTGCTTCTAATTTCATTGGCTGAGAAGCGTAACAAGTGTGAGTGAAAGTTAAAAGTTTGTGAAATTCTAATACAAAAGAAGGGAGAAAAGGGTCAACGGTAACCAAACTATTCTAATTCCCTATGAATCATATTTTGATAATCGAGTTTTGTGTATTGTCATGCTTAAAAGTGTGATTATTTAATTGAATAAAAAAATTACATTTGTGTGTGGCAAGGCCAAAAAATGTAATTATATTTAATTACCTGATTGCAGTTTGAATAAGTTTGAATATGTTTGTTCTATGATTTTTTGTTTAAATCAAGCATGACGTCAGAGAAACGCTTTCTGAAGGCCTATACATATATATGTACATATGTAGATGTGGACGTGCATAGTTATCTATAGTTTCGACAGCTTCTGCTTTGGGCCTTCCATTTGATAATCAAAGTAAAGCGTGTGTGTAGTGTGTAAATGTCCCTGAGGACGGCAATCTGTGAGTAGGTGATAAGCTACATAAAAAAAAAAAAACAAAGCAATAATAAAAACAATTATAAACTGCAATTAAAAACAGCAAAAACATATATACAATATATTGTATGATAGATAAGGTTATAACAAACACAAAAAAGACTCAAAGGAAGCCTTTTCAAAAGGATATTTGTGGCTAAAAGAAGAGATAAGTGATATTAAAAGGTGGCTATCAACGTCAAGTGCCATAAATATATCATAATACAAACTGAAGGCCTGTCTGTCTCGATGTGTGTGCGTGTGTATAAAATATAAACAAATTTATGTGCCGGTAAAAGTGTATTAACCCGGAATGTGTGTTTGTTTTGCCAATTTTCCGTGTATTTTACATGGTACGAGTAGATCTTCTTTCAGTTTACCCATCATGACTTGGCAATTTTCTTTTATGTGACGTCTGTAGAGGAAACACTCTTGACATTGTCCAAGTTTTTTTAAAGTTTGATAAAGAACTGAACGAGCTGGTGTTATGTAATCGTTAGTTGTCGGAACTGGTTTTTCCTCTGTTAATTATACCTGACGACCAAGAGACAAATGCTCGTTTTTGTTAGAAGTTTTATCTGAAGCTTCAAAATACGAAAACTGACAAACAAGTTTTGTGTTAGCGCCCATTAATTGTGACTAGCAAAGCGCCTAAAATTGACTTTGGTTCAAGATCAAGTCACATATTTGGGTATTCGATTTTTTTTTGTTTAAATAAAACACGTTTAGTCTGCACGCAAAGCAACGAAATTTGAAGATTTTGGAGAATCTTTCACCTACAGTGAACTAGCGTGAAGGTGGACAAAAACGGGAAAATATATAGTACTTCAACTTAATGCTCAAATTACTAAAATTCTCCACGTGAAGGACCAAAACAGCAAAAAAAAAATCTTCTAGAATCACCAAAAACGCTTCAATTTAATGGGCCTTGATGTCTAGCGTAATTAATCTAAAAATCATGTAACCGGAACCGTTAAACAAAATAAACCCTCTCAAATCACGAACTGGAACCGTTTACCGTTGTTATTTGTGTATTATTGGAAAGATGGAACCGGAACGAAACCGAAACGGTACCGGTACACTTTCGGTTTTTATACCCGTTACTAGGGTTGTCGATATTTCTCAAAATTTCAATATCGATAATATCAAAAATCCAAATCTTCAATATCGATATTTGATATATCGCCTTCAAAAAACATCGATATATCGATATTATCGTTATTTTCTAAAGCTTAGGAAAACTGAAAAGCTTTAAAGGAACGTTTTCACCATAAAACTGCTAGTGACGATTTTTAGAGACCGTTATATCTAATCTTTTCAACAGTTTCCAATGGTTTTCTGAAACTACACTGTACCTTTTTTCAAATTACATTAATAGTCAGAGTTTCTTTTTCTTTAAACCTTAATAGCGTGTACTCAAAAGAGATACAAATTTAGTTGGGCACATTACTTCGTATAAGGAAGTCTTTTGTTCAAAATTGTTCTGATTTCAAAGCATTTCAAACCTTTCTTTTTCCATGTGAAGTATTGTGACGAACTAAATTTGTATCTTATCTGAGTGTAGGCTTTAAAGACTTACAGATTATGCTTATAATATCAAGTGAAGAATTTAAGAGAACCCAATGTGTTCTCCAGTCATTCTGCTTCGGGTGTCTGTAAGTCAGCGATTGTCACCTGATTTCCCCAGGGGCCGAAGACATTTTGCTATTTACACATAAACAATTTAAACGCTTGCCGAAGCTGAGACCAAGAGAGCACGAACAATTCATCCACATTAGCTCTCCTATAAGCTATTGGGTTCATGACGATATCTTCAATGATTCTAATACTGACACCTTGCATTATTGCAGCGTATTTCTGAATCCATACGTGTTTGATTAGTTCTTGAATGCGATTTTAAGTTGTACTACCAAATGATTTATCAGGCTAGCCATATAATTTGCACCTATTACCATAATAACTTTTCTGATATATCGTTTATAAAAATATCGATAATCGCCAATATCGGCATACAAAATATCATATCGGAATAACCCTTATCGATAAAATATTGACGACCCTACCCGTTACTCGTAGAGTATTTTCCGAACATATATAGTATACATATTCTTGATCAGCATCAATAGCCGAGTCTATATAGCCGTCTGTCTGTCAGTATGAACACCTAGATCTGAGAGAGTAGAAGAGCTAGAGCAACCAAATTGGAAATGTAGACTTCCTGTTGTCTGCAGGCAGATTAAGTTAGTTTCACGCCCAATCCCACATTAATTTCAGAAAGTGCCAGAACCGAAACTTTGACTGTCACTATTTTAAACTTATGATAGTGGAGGGAAACCCTGTGTTTTCTCATCTAAATAAAGTACAAAGGAAAAAAGAGATCAAATCCTCAACCTCCCGCACTACAGCCCAGAACACGCATCATTTTGAGAATATCATCCCGTAAACGAAATATAACACTCAGACAAATCAATTAACAAGTTCCAAGGAAGGAGTGCATACTGATGACAGGTATAGTAAGAGGTTGGAAGAGAGGCTGGATTTCATGGCTGTTCTCTGCAAAGCGTACTCACATTTTGTCAAGTCATCCTTAAAGGCTATATCAATACCGAATTGCTAAGGATCAGCTCGTTCTATGAGTGTGATCTCCCTTGTAGAGGCTCAAACGGTGAAACCTTCTTTGAGAACCAATAAAAATTCACAAATGAACACGTACCATTTACTAAAGGTTTACTTCTTCCAGGGAGAAGGAATCATTTCCGACCCTATAAAGTATATATATTCTTGATCAGCTGCAACAGTCCGTCCGTCCTTATAAACAAACAGATCTCAGAGATGGTAAAAGTTAGAGGTTTGACATGTAAAGGACATAAACTTGTTATCTCCCACAGTTTTTTTAGATACATAGTTCATTCCTTCTAAAGATCGTTTGTAATTAGACAAGAGAGAGAGAGAGAGAGACAAACTTAGAGATGATTGTATAACAAAACAACAAAAATATAGCATGATACCCGCGTGACTCCTTGGATAAGGTACTGGTACAAAGTATATTATAGTCGGGCTGGACAGACTTTCTCACTTGTTATAATGGATAATAAAAGCGACATCAAATGTTCTGCTTTACGAATCATTTCACTGATTCAGGTCCACTGAATGTTATTACTTTTGGTCAAATCAGAATTTATTTTAGGAATTTTAGAGTTTGTGTCAACGAATTTTGTTAGGTTATATGAGCTACGGTACTGTACATTGATATCGTTATTCATGGTTTTGTAAGTTAAATAACCCACTTTATTTCGTGTATCCCACCAACAACGTGTGCAGTTTACAGAGCTGTTACTCCGATATACTTGTCATATACACTCACCGAAATTTAATTAAAGCCACCTATATTTTTTTCAGAATAAATGTTTAAAACATGTTCTAAAACTTTTTTGACTTAAATTTGTTAAAACGTGCTTAATTTAAGGCAAATCTGCAATATCAAATAATTATATTGAAGTAAAAGCATGTTTCCTGCATATTTTATAAAAAAAATTCAATTTTTACTGCGAAATTTAATTAAAGCCAGTCTTTAAAAAAATAAAAAGTATACAGAATAAGGACAATAAAAAATAAAAAATAATGGATTTAACCTCCAGGCTTATTTATGAGCTCGAAAATGCCTAACCTGATGGCGCTAGTCATGATTTCGATCTCTAATCAGGTATTTTGGCCCATTTCTCAGTAACAGCCTTTCGAAGCTCTTTAGTGAAGATGAACTCTCGTCCGCCAGCATAAACACAACGTGCAAGGTTACCCCACATGTTTTAAATTGGATTCATGTCCGGAGAACGCGCTGGCCATACTAAAAGCAGGATATTCTTCAAAGTGAACCACCCACGACTTGCCCTTAAAACGTGAATAGGCGCATTATCCTGCTAAAAGATGGTGTCCGGGTCCGGCTCTTTCTCCAAAAAGTTAATTAACACTTCCTCCAATAAGTTTAAATAGCCCTCTGTATTCCTGCGACCTCTAATCTTGCATATCGGGGTCCGATTGTGATAGCTAAATGCGTCCTAAAAGATCACAAAGTCGCTAATACAATTTTGGGAGGTCGAAATGCGCTCAGACGCCTTAATGTTGTGCCATTTGTAACTAAAACCATCTGGCCCATTCAAGTTAACCTTTTTCTCATCTGAGAGTACCACAGTTTTCCACTTCTCCCTCCAAGATATTTTACGTTTCGTAATATCCCTTCTGGCTTGTTTATAAAATGTCGTTAATGTAGGCTTAGTCTTCATTTTCTTCAAGATTAGAGTCGGGCACGGATACAACCTTTTAGCAAGATAATGCTGCCATACACGTGTCAAAGGCCAGACGTAAGTGGTTCAATGAAGAGAAAATCAAGCTTCTTGGATGGGCAGTACGTTCTCCAGACATGAATCTAATTCAGAACATGCGTGCTAGCGGACGAAAGTTCAACTCGAAACCGGACTCAGAGTTCGAATTCATGATTAGCGCCATCCGGTTGGGCGTTTTAAGCTCATAAATATGCCTGGAATGTAAATCCATTATTTATTGATTTTTTATTATCCTTATTCTGTATCCTTTATAATTTTTTTTAGGACTGGCTTTAATTAATTTTCGCAGTAAAAATTGAACTTTTCTATAAAAAATGCAGAAAACATGGTTTTACTTTAATATAAAATATTTCATATTGCTGACTTACCTTTAATTTGGCGCGATTTACAATTTTTGTCAAAAAAAATTTTAGAACATGTTTTAAACATTGTTTACTGAACAAAATATAGGTGGCTTTAATTAAATTTTGATGAGTGTATATAACAATCATCATGAAAATTCGTCAGATTATAGATTATAGATAATGGCAATTAAACTAAGAACGTTAAGTTGGATGTTTATATCTGTAAAATGGTAGGAGTGCGGTAATAGTAGGCTACATAATTGCTCAAGTTCTTTGTTTTCTCAAGATCTTAATCTTTGAGATCTAGGTGTTCATACGAACGAACGACCGATTTGGCAGTTAATGCTGATCAAAAATATAAATAGACCAAATCATTTCAGATATAATATATCTGCACAGATCTAATTGAAGATAATCATTTAGCCGGTTACAACTGTAGTTTGTGCTAAAAAATCTTATTTCCAAATCATAAATGTGAATCAGTGTTCAGTTCTGCTTAGTGTGCACTTCTCAAGAGCAATCGACAGCGACGTGCGTTCATTATCTAAAAAGTACTCGCGCTGGCTAAGATTACTCAAATGATTACAGACATTTGTTGAAAATGTACTTGTCATTGCCAGTCCAGCAGTTAATCGTTGACTTGACTCGTTTTGGCAGATATCGCGTCGGTTTACTTCGCAGTCGGATTCCCTGATGAATCAATGGCACCGAAATTTGCACAAGTAGGGAACTAATTCCATTAAAATTAGTTTAGCTCTAAAATTGATTTAAAAATATTTTTACAGGGTACGCAACTTATCTTCAAACTCAGTGAGTCGTACTCCACATTTGCTTATCAAAGCTGACACAAATTTTCAATGTACGCAAATGTTTTTTCTTCTTTTAAAGCGAATTACAATTAACTATATGAAATCTTATATGTAACTAAGCAAATCAAGATTAAAGGCCTATCTCAGGTAATAGTCGGCACAGTGCTTCTACAATTAAGATCTCAAACGTATTAATGTGTACAAAATTTTTCAGGATTTTAAGTATAGGTTTGTGGGTGATTAAAATACAAAGATTTTTGAGTTTAAAATATAAACGTTAAGCAATTTTAAGTTTAAACCGAACTGTCTATTCTTGCGATTGTACAATTCATTTAAAAGAAGCGTCATCGTATTTGTTCAACAACCTTATCACAGATTTGCCTGATTGTGCTAGGCATATATATAAAAGTTGTTGGAATTAGTGATTAAATGTAATCTTTAATGATGCTAAACGTGGCTGTTAATAAAACTATAGTTGTAATATTATAAAACAAGATCCTCTTATCTTTGGAGGATCACTTAAATGGATAGTTCAATAAAATTCGGTTATCAGAACTCTGCAAAATTTTAAAGTAAGTTAACGATTTTGAAGAATCTTAAGCCCAATAAAAGAGTCTTTTATCGCCGATTCGGAAAAATAATACATACCCGTTCTTTAATCAGGAAATCAAATCGGAATCAGAACCGGTAAAACAAAACTTTTAATTTTTTTGTTATCGGTATCCGAGTACGGATATTTTTGGATTCGAAAAGACCGTAAAGAGCCTAAGCATTGTACAGTTTCGGTTCGGAGTGCAACAACTAAACTGTAAAGCTAAGGTCCCACAGGCAAATAATTTGCCCAAATTTTCATGAAAATTTCTCTAAATAGCCATCATTACAGAATTTGCATAACTGAAAACTAAAACTATGGTTCCATACGTAATCAATTTGATCAAAAATAGCGAAAAAGTTTCCAAAGTTAGCCTATTTAGTCAATTTTTCATTAAAATTTGGGCAAATTATTTGCCAGTGGGACCTTAGCTTAAGGATGCCTTCACACTGTTCGACACATGACGACATGACAATCTAGTAGGCCTTCATGTTGTCATTTTTTCAATGTAAATTGATTTTCAATTGACATGTTCGAAACATGAGAATATGTCGAATGATATATTAGTGTAAATTCACGTGGCAAAGAATTAATGGTACCTTTTAACATCGAGTAATTTTGTTTTTTTTAGGAAACAAAGGGGTTTCTGGTTTTAATGTCAAAGGAGAAATAAAAAGTGTATTTCAATATAAACCTGCTGTTGCGACGCGATTGACTTTTGTTTTTCTGAAAGAAAAACCTTTGAATTTATCGAGTATGTGGAAATCTACGAATGCTTGTGGAATGTTAGCATATTAGAGTACAAAGAAAGAGATGCAAAAAACTCTGCGTGGCGCCTTATAGCTGACAAGATATCCTAAACTCGAATGACAGGTCCGTCATGCTTGACCCAGAAGCTAAGTATCTTAGGGTAATTGTCTATTATACGTCCTTCCTCTCCAAAAATTCCGAAATTGATTTTCTTCGATGGACCACGAATTAAAATGAATTTACGTGCAGAAATTAATTGGCGGTCATCCATGGTTTCTTTTAAAATGAATTTTGAAATTTGCTGTTTTTGCACCGAAATTATGCATGTGCTTTTCTTCAAATGTCAAATAAATAACAAAAAATATTAAATTTGTCAACAACTCAAACCTAGAATTTAACTGCAATGACATTTTCAAGTTTAAAAGCAGACCAATATCGAAGTATTTGGCCTATTCAGTGGACGTGGATGAGGCTCTGAACTTTTTTCACACCACCCATTAGAGCAGCGTTCCCCAGCTATAGCCCCTGGGCTATTACTGTGTTTTAGAAAGAGACACAGTCACATTTTAGCGCTCTCTTCTTGGGGAACCCTGCATTAGGTGTAAAGTTGAAGGCGCATTTACATCCACCTCCTATATATTAGTATTTTGAAAAACGAAATTTTTTTTAAAAAATCGAGCGATTAATAACGGTGAGAAACGTACTTTTGACGCGGGTTTCAACTGGCACAATGAAGAACTCACCGGACTCCCGCTCGATGCCACCAAACACTCATTGGCCTTCCACTATTCTTCCACAATTGAATTTCCTTTGCCAACTTTGGACTCGTCAATTTCAATAACTTTTCCAGGTCCTCCAATGATGGAACGGCTGTTATTTACGCTCCAGTCAATATATACTTCCTTCAGGAAACTTTTCCAGTCAACAATAGATTGACGGGACCACCCTATTTTGGCCTTCAAAATCTCAGTTTCGCCTCTCAGTTTGACCACATCCCACTTAACAAATTTGCAAATTTCAGGTATAGAAAATTTTTGTACCAAAGAAATTTTTGGGAGGAAGGATATATAATAGACAATTACCTTTAGAAGAAATTTTGCACACTTCACCACATTTTGGACAGTTGATTTCCTTTAAAATGGCATTATGACTAATAAGGAAGTCAATGACATCGGACTCCGACATCGACAAATACTTCGAAATTATAGTTTCACAACGCGCACAAGCCATATTAATCACATTTTTTGAACAAACGTACTCGCAGAACAATTGAACATAACAAATATGTTCACAAATTTCATATTTATTTTTAATAATTTGACATTTGAAGAAAAGCACATGCATAATTTCGGTGCAAAAACAGCAAATTTCAAAATTCATTTTAAAAGAAACCATGGATGACCGCCAATTAATTTTTGCACGTAAATTCTTCATAATTCGCGGTCCATCGAGGAAAAATTATTTCGGATTTTTTGGAGAGGAAGGACGTATAATAGACAATTACCTATCTTAGTGTCACCGCAAGTCTTTCAGCTGGTGATATTGGGTCTCGACAATTCGTTTTTTGCTTCTGGATTAAGGGTGCAACCATAGACGCCAGCATGTCAAATGTTTTTGCGTTCTTTCTCACTTTCTTGGGAAGCCTCTGAGCTCATTATTTAATTTGGCAAACATTCCTTTTTGGGAACGAGTTAAGTTCAGCTCGTCCACCCAGTAACAGCGCTTGGCTTTCGGCTCTTCCTCGTCGTCGTCAACAGCTAAAAAACCCATACCGACGCAGACAATTGCCGCTAGCATCTGGCCCTGAACTTCAGACTCCATTTTTAAAAATTCTATCTCATTGACACTTATTGGAACTTGTGTTTGAACTTTGTTCATTGATAAAAGTACTCATTTGACATCATTATACACTTGAAAAGTGTATTATAATTTTGCCCAGAAGTGTGCAACGCATAGAAGGAATCATCTCCGACCACATAAAGTATATATATTCTTGATCAGCATGACGAGCTGAGTCGATTATGCTTTGTCCGTCCGTCTGTCCGTCTGTCTGTTTCTACGCGAACTAGTCCCTCAGTTTTGGAGCTATCGAGCTGAAACTTTGCACAGAGTCTTCTTTTTACTGCACGCTGCTAATATGTAGGAACCGACCGGATCGGATGACTACTTCTTGTAGCTGCCATACAAATGTTCGTTCGGAAAATGGATTTTAGTAAGAAAAACTGGTTTGTTCTCAATATTACTGCTCTTAAACACGGTCATGGGTAATATGTAATGTTTTTAAGCTGATCTGCGAAGTTTGGTCGAAGTCGCTAACCGTTGAGACAAGCTATTTCAAGTGTATCAAAACTTCGGTACAGACGAAGTTAGCTTTGCCTTTCTCGTTTTTTGAGTACAATAACATGACGTCCAGTGTATACGGTATCGTCATTCGTCAACTTGTAATCGAAGAATTTTTTATCGACATGTCTCATGGGTCGAACAGTGTGAAGGCAGCCTAAAGCTTAGCACTTAGTTTTGCGGTACTTTTACGCCATTTGGTTAAATTGTTAGCATAAACAAAAAGAGTTTGGCTTAGCAAAACTTTCATATGTATCCTAAGTTTTAAGACCCTCATTATAATGTCATGAAAGCAGGGACGGTAACAGTTATAACTTTTATTATAAAAGTCCGGATATAATAGTTATTTTAAGAGTTTTATTTTAAAAGTCTTTTGGATAACAGTTATTGAGGACTTTTATTTTTTCCTCAAAGTCTTAAAATAACTTGAAAAGCAGTTTCTTAAGTAATTAACGGTTTGATTACCGTGGAGAACCCTTATCTAAGCGTCTTTATTTATCTAAACTCAAATGAGTAGAATGGAAATTTCGCGATTTTTGTCCCGTAGATTGCAAATTTCGCAATATTTTGGACTGTTCAATGTACGACTCTCATTTACCAACGCCTGCGCTTTAGTAAATATTCAAATGAAAATTTGGCAAATTTAGCGGTTTTGGTGTACGCCTCTTTTGGATGCGTCTTTAATTGGCATAACATAGAGACGACATAATGAATGGTACTTTCATTGATATTTCATGCTGAAGTTTCTCGCGGTCTGCGCAAATGTAGTCGTAGAAGTAGTATTAAACATTTCTTAGAAAAAAAGACTTTTATTATTTGATTTTTAAATAAAAGTCTCTGACTGAGTTTTATAATAAAAGTCTTTCGATAAGAGTTATTTTGAGACTTTCAAATAAAAGTCTTTCGATAAGAGTTATTTTAAAACTTTTAAATAAAAGTCTTTCGATAAGAGTTTCGATAAGAGACTTTTAAATAAAAGTCTTTTGATAACTGTTTTTTGAGACTTCGATTCATGCATGTACTTGTGAAATTGTCTATACAGCCCCAAAGGGCCAATCCAAGCATCTCTCAATCTCTTGGCGTGTGCTTATAAATTTTTCGAATCTGAACGGCAAAGTTTCGAGCAGCTAGAGAAAATAGCTGGAACGTTTATTTTCTTTCTACATGGTACATACCGGTATACTGAAATAAAAATCCAGATCCCGATCCAGATTTTACCAGAACTTAAACCCGAATGATTCGGTTCGATTCCCTGAAATTTAAAAAACAATTTCTCCAGCTTGTACAACATTTTCGATAATACGACATTCCTTTTCAGTTTACAGCAACAAAGAAACAGGTACATTAAGGTACAAAAATTAGGCGCTCCAGGGTTTCAACAGCGCTGATTTCTTGCATTTCCTTTAGTTGGTTAGAATTAAATTTTCCTCTATTTTATTTTTTGAGTTTAGCTTGATCACTCTTTGCAAGCAGTCGCAGTAACCGAAAGTCACGTTCATCCCTCTCGAGCTATCGATGTTTAATGTCTATCGATGAGTTGTTGTTCTTATTGTTGTTATTGTGGGAACGGACAGCTGTTTGTTAATGAATTAGTTCCGTTTGTTTGCTTCTTCCAATTACATTAATTAATTACAGTTTTTTCCCAATAGTTTGCACGTGGACTCAATAAAACAGCGTCCGTAAATAGGAAACTTCGCCATGGAGGATTTGACTTCTCCAATGGATCGTTTTTGTGGCTCCAAATTTTGGGTATGTGTGTGAATCGAAAGTTCTTTAATTCTACATAATTTGAATAATTTTCCTTTAGAACTCCACGAAAACCTGGTTTACCAACGAACCGGAATTTACGCCCTGCTTTGAGCAAACAGTTTTGGTTTGGGTTCCCTGTGCCTTCTATTGGTTATTCGCCGTCTTCGATTTCTTTTACCTCAAAGCCAGTTTGGATAAGAATATACCATGGAACAAGTTGAATCTAAGCAAATTGCTGATAAATTTAGGTTTACTGGTCCTCACCGCTTTGGATTTGATTATGGCCCTGGTCGAAAAAGGTGGCGAATCACAGCCGCCCTTGACGGACCTAGATGTGTGGGGCCCCATCATTAAGTTTGCCACATTCCTGTTGATCTTTATCTTCATACCCTTGAATCGGAAGTATGGAGTCCAGACCACTGGTTGTCAATTTCTGTTTTGGTTCCTCTTGACCATATTATCCATACCCCGTTGTCGGACCGAGGTGAGAGCCGAGCGGGAGAGAGCCAAATTTTTGGGATCGGTACAAATCTCTGAGACGGACTTCTCTTGGGACGAGTATCAGTATGTCAGCTTCTTCATCTACTTCTCGTTTTGCTGCGCCATGTTGTTGTTGAATTGCTTTGCCGACGGCATGCCCAGGCAAACCAAGTACACGCGGAGCAAAAATGAGATACCCGAAATGTCGGCCAGTTTCCTTTCAAAGATCACCTATCACTGGTTCGACAAAATGGCCTGGAAGGGCTATAAAAATCCACTGGAAGAGAAGGATCTTTGGGACTTGCGACCTCAGGACAGTTCCAAGGAGGTGATGCCCACATTTGCCTATTACTGGAACAAAAATGTTCGCAAGAACTACAAAACGCAACCGGAACCCAAAGCACAATTTAGTAATGGCAAAGTCACCTTTGATAATCCTCATGGTGAGAAGACGGGACAAAAAAAGGGAATGGCCAGCATTATGCCGGCAATTTATAAATCGTTTGGTGGAGTATTCCTGTTTGGCTCCATGATGAAACTGATCACCGATGTCCTGACCTTTGCCCAGCCGCAGGTTCTAAGTCTAATCATTGAATTTGTGCGCGACTATGAGAAAGCTCCACAACCCGAATGGAAGGGCATCCTCTACTCCGTTTTGCTTTTCGTTTTGGCTGGCGCGCAAACTTTTATTTTGGGTCAATACTTCCATCGCATGTTCCTTGTGGGCTTGCGCATAAGAACGGCTCTAATCAATGCCATATACCGAAAGGCCTTGCGCATTTCTAATGCTGCCCGCAAGGAGTCGACAGTGGGTGAAATTGTCAACTTAATGGCTGTGGACGCGCAGAGATTTATGGACTTGACCACGTACTTAAACATGTTGTGGTCTGCACCGCTACAAATTGGTTTGGCCCTATTCTTCTTGTGGCGGGAACTGGGTCCATCGGTGCTCGCTGGCCTGGCTGTGATGATCATCTTGATACCGGTGAATGGTTTCATTGCCAGTCGCATTAAAACCTATCAAATACGTCAAATGAAGTACAAGGATGAACGTGTCAAGCTTATGAATGAGGTCCTCAGTGGAATTAAGGTAAGAATGTAATGAATTTACCCATTTTCCTGCTCTGCACTGTTTTTTACTTTCCCTAGGTTCTTAAACTGTACGCCTGGGAGCCCAGCTTTGAGAAGCAAGTTTTGGATATACGCGACAAGGAAATTGCCACACTGAGATCCACAGCCTATCTAAATGCTAGTACCTCCTTCCTCTGGTCCTGTGCTCCATTCCTGGTAAGATATGCCAGCCGGACGGCGACTCTTTGAATTTTCTTTACAGCTGGCCGAAATATTATAATTGGACTTGGACTAATATGGACAAACCCTTTGTGTAACAATCCCAAAAAAAAAAAAAACAAAAAAACAAGGTGTCCCTGGTCACATTTGCGACTTTCGTGCTGACCAGCGAGGCGAATCAGCTGAGCGTTAAGAAAGTCTTTGTTAGCCTTGCATTGTTCGACATCATGAAAATTCCGCTGACCGTCTTGCCCATGCTGAGTGTTGACATAGCCGAGGTAAAAGACAAGTCCACTTCTGCACCACCAACTCTACGGCTATGGGACCATACCGGCATCATCATGGACATCTCCCCTCCTCTATTTCCGCATTTTTGATAACCTTAAACGAAAATTGTATATTATTATTTTAGGTGTCATTAGTTACATTTGCCACTTACGTTCTAATTGATGAAAATAATGTGCTTGATGCCAAAAAAACCTTTGTCTCATTATCATTATTCAACATTCTACGATTTCCGTTAACAATGTTGCCCATGCTGATCACCAACCTGGTGCAAGTAAGTCAATATACCCAAATTACAATTTTAAAATACAAAAAACCAGCTCACAGCGCGGCAGGAGCTGAGCTAAGCTCTCTCCGCCGCACTGTGAGCTGGCCAATGATTGTGATGTTTTGTGATTGTAATTTATGTTTTATGAAATTCTTGTTTTAGCCCCCTCCAGAAAATATATACATCAAAAATATACACATGCACACTGCAAATTAATAATTAAAATCCACACTGAATCCTATCAAATCCCATTAAAAAAACACATTTCCTATTAGAATATTAAACTTGTCCGTTGCAAAAAACATTTCCCATTATTGTGGTGGTCACATTTTAAGGTAATGGGTTATGCCCTTTGCAGAGGGTATTTTGGGATGACTTGAAAAAAAATTCGAAAATTCAGAATGTTCCGAGAACAGAGAATTCTGTTTACAATTGTTGGGGGTGAAATGTAAGTTAAGTAAATTTTGAGAATGATTAGATATTGAAAAAACAAGAAGTCCTAACAACACAAAAAACGTCTGGGCCGAAGTTTTTATACCCTTGCAAATGTTTTGAAATATCAAAAAATGTTCTATTTAAAACACATTTTCCAACAGATCTAAATACGAACAAGTTTTGCGAATCATTTTGAAAACATATCAAATTGACAATCTTCGAGTATAAGAACGATAAATTGATACTAAAAAAGTTTTTCTCACTAAGACTTATTTTCCGACCAATCGGTCCTATTGCAGTTGTAAGATATAGTCAAAAGCCGCGAAAAAGAATACTCTGTGCAAAGTTTCAACTCGATTCCTTTCAAAACTGAGAGATTAGTTTCTGTAGAAACAGACTGACGGACGGACTAAACTAAATAGGTTCACCTCGTCGCCCTGTTCAAGAATACATATATAGCTTACTAGCTGAACCCGCTGCGACTTTGTCCCCGTCCAAGATTTAAAGAAATTGGTGTTGTTTTATCTGGTAGACAGTTTCAATTTCATATTATATCAACATTTTGCGTGGAAAATACAGTGCTTGCCCATAATTGGGAACGTATAGATTCCCAAGTCTTTCCCAAAACTTGTGACAATATTTTTTGATAAAACTTCGACATAAGTCCCGTGTCGTTGAACCAATAATTACGAACTAAATATCAAAACAAATTGACATCATGACGTCCACTTTTCAATTATAATTCAATTCAAATTGGATTTCCCAATTTTTCCCCACCTCCTGCTCCGCAGCTCTCGACTGTTTTCTCCCCTCTTCCAACCGCTCTTTGCCGTCCCGTCTCATTTCACTCCCCCCTCCCTCTTCCTGCGCAATCCACTCCATCACTTACGATTTCAAGTTGCTGAACGCAATAGCTCATTTATTTGCCCTAAACAAACTTTTCTTTGTCATCTTCACCCACTTCGCGGAAAATTTCTTTAAATTTTCTTTCTTAGTGCGCGCCTGCATAACTAACAGAAGGTCTATGCCAAATCTTAGATCTGTAGGATCTCTAGTATGTCAGTCAGACGGGCCTACAGATTTATAAGTATAAAAGATGGGATCGGAAATGAATATTTCTAGGCGTTGCAAACTTCAGGGCAAAATTTGCAAGGGTATAACAAAGATATTCATTTCACTAAAGCTAAAGTCCCACAGGCAAATAATTTGCACAAATTTTAATGAAAATTTTGGTAAATAGCCATGATTGTAGATTTTGCAGGACTTAAAACTAAAACTATGATTCCATACATAAATTATTTGATCATAAATGTCCAAAAAGATTCCTTATTTGGCCTATTAAGTCAAGTTTTCAAGAAAACTTGTGCAAATAACACTATGTCACAAAATTTCAAAAGTTTTTGTATCCGGCAATTTTAGCAATTGATTCTAATGTAAAATTTCACGCTGAATTTAAATCTGCTCTCAGAATCTCTCAATAAGAGGTATGTTTACTTAATATTGAATGTAGCGTTTATTTTTCATCAAATTTTTATGACCAAGGGCAAAAAATATTCGTAAAAGATTACCCAATCCTGTCAATATCTGAGAGCTGAGCAATTTTTATGGTAAGATTGAAAAAAACTTAATGAAAGGCAGCAAAAATTTAAAAATCATCAAAAAAATTTTCAAAAATCCAACTTTGAAGTGCCATAACTTCGTCATTTATGATTGGATGTTAAACAACTGTCGTTTTTTTAAAAATAATTTTATTGTCTTTAATTTTTGTTTATACATATCGGTTAACTAAAACCAGAGATAATGGCATTTTAGTAGACCTACCTTTTTATTCAAAACACTAAAATTGAAAATTTAGCTATATCTCAAAAACCGTTATACTTTCCACAAACACTGCCATGCACTTGAATAGGGACAAGCATTTTAACGCGAATATACAACTATTTGACTGAAACAATCAAATTAAATCAAAAGACAAATATTTTTTAGCATTCAGTACTTCATTCTCTATTGAATTAAAAAAAAAATTTTCAAATAAACGTAGTCTTCTGTTAAAAAATTTTTTTCAAAGAGCTCTTCAAAAATGGCATATTTTTATCGTGCAAGCAAGTGTTGTATGCAATTTTCTTAAAAACCCATCAAATTATGGGAGTAATATGAAAGGCCGCACCAAAAAAACATTTTCACGTACTGCACACCAGCGGGTTGTTCAAATAACTTCAAATTCACACTGTTCCGCTTTGAAAATTGATTCAAAATTGCAATTAAATGAAAGTGTTGATACGGTACAGAGAGTTGTACATAAAGCTAAATATCTATCTTTATGCCCACATTATGATTCTTGTCAAGTGTCATAATATCAGATGGCACGCCACACCACAAAACCCTTCCCACGGCTATGGTGACGGGACAGAAAGTGTTCTTCTTATCGAATATCATGGAAATAATAGGAAAAACCATCATTTCCATACAAGTTGAAGCGTTTCTTAACTGAGAACTCCACGGTATGTCATTCCTTCTTTCGAGTCATATAATGTTGAGCAAAATCTTGACGAGAATCTTTACGTTGGGTATTAAGTGGTTTGTTTTTTTTTAGTTTTGATCTTCTTAGATGTTTAGCTTAATGGATAACTCTCCGTACCGTATCGACACTTGCGTTTAGTTGTAATTTTGAATGATTTTTTGAAGCTAAACGGTGTAAATAAAAAGCTTTTGAACAATTCGCTGCTCTGCAGTACTTCAAAATGTTTTTTGTTGGTGCTTCATTTTTCCCATAATTTGATGGGTTTTTAAGAAAATTGCATACAACACTTTAACATAGTCCAATTTTTTCAGCAATTTGCTTGTACGTAAGGATTCACTCCTTAAAAGCCATTATTTTGCCATTTTCTTCATCAGTTTGTGCTTTACCGCCCACCATAGTATTTTTTTCTACTTAAAACGCTTATATGATGTCAAAATATTAGCTTCATTGCGCGGAGTTTTACTCAAAATGATGAAACCACGTTTGTCCCTATTCAAGTGCACGATAAAAATATGCCATTTTTGAAGAGCTTTTTGAAAAAAATTTTTTTTGTTAATTCAATAGAGAATGAAGTACTGAATGCTAAAAAAATATTTATCTTTTGATTTAATTTGATTGTTTCAGTCAAATAGTTGTATATGGGGGGAAAACCTGGTCTCCTTTAATTGTATGGCAGTGTATCTGAGAGCAGATTTGAATTCAGCGTGAAATTATACATAAGGATCAACTATTTAGAAGACGGGATCAAAAAATTGTTGCATAGTGTAATTTGTTTGTGTGCCCTTACCTTTATAGTATTCATTCTTAAATTAAATAAACCCAGGAACACAACAAGAAATGTCTATAAATTCTATTTCGTTCATAGTGAATATCTGTCTAGTTTATATGTAATACATATTATGTATGCCAAAATTGAAACCGAAAGCTTTAATTTTATCTTTTCATATAGATTCAATATATAAAGTCAAACGTCAAAGCCTTAATATTATTATTAACCAAATGTACGTTGTTTGAATAACTGCAAGGCTTTATGTACTCTGTGAAAATCGAGGTCTTCCTATTCACATACTACTTTGCTTAGAGTTATCTGTTTAGAAATGACTGAACCTGAATAGGATTATCTGCTTTGTATAATCGTAAAGGCCAGTATGATTCATGGGCCCTGTCTCTGTGGAAAATCTAATCTGGAAAGAACGGATACTGAATCACTGACAAGCGTTTACAGCCAAAAGTTCTGAGTTCCGATAATAAAAGGCCCTCCATGCCTTAGGTCTTATACTTCTGGAACAGATATTTTAGTTTTTGCAGCAGTTATTTCTTAATATAAAAATTCTTTCGTTAAATTCGATACCTTAAAATTCACCTTTAAACTGCCACGGGTATTTGTTGCTCGGAACTCTTCGAGTAAATTCTTTCTTTTCACCCATCCTCTCTTCCTATCCCACATTTTCAAAAACCCCCAACTAACTTTCAATATTGTGTGTGCTGGAAAATCTTTCATATGATTTTGAAAATTTCTAATCAATTTACACACATTTTCCATGAACGGCTAGACCCAAGTTTCTGTGAAGCGTATCAACAAGTTCCTAAACAGTGAGGAACTGGATCCTAACAGTGTACAGCATGACTCCTCCAAACGTAAGTACAGTCTTTTGTCGACAAGATAAACTAAGCTTATTTCAACAAATCTGTTTCGTTCTGTATTTATAGCTCACCCCATGAGCATTGAGAAGGGCGAATTTACTTGGGGCGAAGAGGAGGTTACCCTAAAGAATATCAATATTGTGGTACGCAAACAAAATCTGGTGGCCATTGTGGGCACCGTTGGTTCTGGCAAATCCTCGGTAATACAAGCCTTCTTGGGCGAAATGGAGAAACTTTCGGGCATTGTCAACACTGTGGGCAAGTTGGCCTATGTTCCGCAACAGGCCTGGATCCAAAATGCCACCCTGAGGGACAACATCCTGTTTGGTCAGCCCTACGATCGCAAACGCTACAACCGTGTGATTGATGCCTGCGCCCTGCGTGCCGATATTGACATACTCTCGGCAGGCGATGCCACGGAAATTGGTGAGAAAGGCATTAATCTATCAGGTGGCCAAAAGCAGCGCATCTCTCTGGCTCGAGCTGTGTATAGCGATGCAGATTTGTATTTGCTGGATGATCCCCTAAGCGCCGTCGACGCTCATGTAGGCAAACACATCTTCGAAGAAGTAGTCGGACCGAAAGGCTTATTGGCACGTAAATCTCGTATACTGGTTACGCATGGTGTCACTTTCCTGCCCCAGGTGGATAGCATTTATGTAATGAAAGCGGGCGAGATAAGCGAAAGCGGCACATTCAGTCAGCTAGTGCAGAATAAGGGAGCCTTTGCCGAATTTATTATTCAGCATCTGCAAGAAGGCAATGAGGAGGAGGAAGAACTGAATCAAATCAAACGACAAATCTCCAATACCGTGGATGCTGACGAATTGTTGGGTAATGTTGAGAAGGCCATTAAACTGGCACGTACCGAAAGCTTGTCGGATTCAATGTGAGTTGGAATTAGGAATGTAACATTTTAGAAAAGATTTGTATTATCCCTGCCTTTCGTTTACAGCTCTGTAACCTCAGCCGACAGCTTGAAGGGCAGTCTGCGGCGTCGTACCAAACGCCAGAACTCCCATGATTCAGTAGCCTCTGCCGCTTCGCTTCAAAAGAAACAAGAAGTCGAGGGCAAATTGATTGAGACTGAGAAATCCCAGACTGGTGGCGTTGATTTTGCCGTGTACAAGCATTACATCAAGAGTGTGGGCGTATTCCTTGCTGTGTCCACACTGGTGTTGAATTTCGTGTTCCAAGCATTCCAAATTGGTTCGAATTTATGGCTGGCCAAATGGTCCGACGATGAAAATGTGGCAAACGATAAAGGACTAAGAAATATGTATCTCGGTGTCTATGGTGCCTTCGGTTTTGGTCAAGGTGAGTCTTTTGTGATTAAATTTTAAATCGGTTTCTCTGTTTATGTTTCATGTTCGTTTTGTCTCACTACGGTTAAGCTTTTTATGCTTTATTTGTGTATGTTTTGTGTTTAGTATTAATAAAATGGAATGGGACAAAAGATAAGACAATTTGGTAAATTAACTGAAAATGGAACACAAGTTGTCTTTCTTTTGAAAATTTGTGGGCTTAAGTATAATTTGTATTTGGTTAACTTGTTTCATGTTAATGCTTTTTTCCGCCAATAAGACTTGCTATTTATCCTGGATAGAATATGCTGCTCAGTTACTTCTTCTCAAACGCTAACCAACGCAACCTAACCTCACTTTATCTTAACCCAATGCACTCACACTTTAATACTTTTGACACTTGATTGAAATGCTGCACGCAAAATTCCTAACTCTGTTTAACCCTATAACTGTGAAACTAAATACTTCACAACATTTAATTAACCGTTTAATTCTAACAGTTCTCCTCTTCTATGTGTGTGTGTGTGTGTGTTGCATACGTGTGAATAGTTCACAAATATTAATTTTCCCTCAAACAATTTCCAATTGAAACCCAAAATTAGTCGCCACAAATTTCTTCTCATCACTTGCCATTTCATTGGGTTGCCTTGAGTGTTCACGGACCTTGCATACGGCACTCTTGTTTTACAACTTACGCTGGCCGATGGAGCTGTTTGATACAACGCCGCTGGGACGCATTGTGAATCGGTTTTCAAAAGATATCGATACAATCGACAATATGTTGCCATTTAACATACGTGTCGTTATTGGACAGGCATTCATGGTAAATGAAGGGACAATGGAATGAAACAAACACCCGAACTAACATACTTACATATACAAAAGGCACTCATGGTTCATGGCTCGTCACACGCAACATTGTCGTTCAAATCCATGTTGAGAGGATTCTGCTTACTAATTCAAACTTTTGTGACTTTCAAGTGTCTGTCAGTTTCTTTTTAGAACTTTTTAAAGTTAACTGAGTGAGGTTCTAGCTTTTGGCCCCAATTTTGTCTTTGTCTGCCCCATTAATACATATGTACAGTACACTCTACTAGCCAATTTCCGATTTCATTGTGTATAATTTAAATATTCTCTTTTATAGTAATCTCTAACTTTATTGCCTCGCTTATCTTGTCCCTGGGTTGTATTTTCTGCGCCCGGGAGCTACAAGAGACCCTACTGCACTCTGTTTTCCGCTGGCCCATGGAATTGTTTGATATCACACCACTGGGACGTATAGTCAATCGATTCTCAAAAGATGTCGATACCATTGATAATACATTGCCCTTACTATGGCGTGTGGTGATAAGTCAAGCATTTGCGGTAATTCATTTTTCTTTCATTTTTACAAATCATCTGAAAGAGCATTTCCCACTATTCAATCAAACTGAAAATGATTTTTTTTTATGAAATTTCACTAAGAAGTCGAGTCGAATTGCTGAACATATGGTGGTTGATATTTCCATTCCTTTTCCTTACATTTCATTTCAAATAATTTCCCTCAAGTCCCGATCCCTACCAAAAAAATGTAGCATGCTTTTAAAATGCTATTGAAGTTGAGTTGCAATAATGAAATGCATGAAACTAGAGTAATTGCATATGAAGTTAGTTAATGAAAATCCACTTAATGTCATAATCTGTATAGTTGTTATATAAACATAACCGCGTTATAGATGATCTGCGTACCTGGTACGGTCTTTGAGGACATCTGCTCAATAATGTAAGTGGTCTGCTTACCAATAAAACTAACTTAGCGTATAGAGTTCAGAATAGAAACGTTCCCAACATCGGCTTCAAAAAATGTTCGCCAATGCACTTAAAAAATCTTCGGCGGGTAAAAAAACTTATTTTCATAATATGCGCACAAGTTTTTTGTAATAGGCTGCAACCCTGTACAATTTTGATGAAGGTTCGTAGGTCATAAAACTGATTACAGTAAAATCGTATCTTCATGGTTTTTCGAGAAATCGTCCAATTCGATTTTCAGCGCAAGCCCATTTATAATGGTGTCGATCTCAGGAACTATATAAGCTAGAGAATCCAAATTTATTGTGTGGGTTCCTGGATAACGAACTCAAACAAAAATTTAATTTAAATAGAAAAAACTTATACGAGCGTTCGCGATCCGGTTCCTATACTTATCAAAACTAACGTTTTCAGTCTTGTATCAAAGATTGTAAGAACGACAAAGTTGTCTATATATACGCTACTTTTTACAAAATTTAGACATATTTTTGTTCAGGAGAACGTTTACTGATCTGAGTATCCTTCATAAGTCCTCTAAATAGTCTTTCAAAAGTGCCCTGTCATTAAATTTTGGAAGTTTGCCTCACTTTCTGCTTACACTTTCTATTATTATCATTATTATTTCCTTCTCGAAATCGCAATATGCTGAATTTGAATTGGATATCTGAAACAATTCTCTAATTACACAAGTTTACAAAAAAAGGCCAACTTTTGCAACAGAGAAATTGGCAACCATTTCTTGTGTATTTTTGGCCGCTGAACTCATTTTCTCCCAGCACGTCAGGCTTACGAGATATTCGCATAAACGTGTGTTTAGTGAGGTGTCTTTACATTTGTTGATCCTGTGGCCACATTAAGTGTCGTATTCCAGCAAAATGTTTTAATGTGAGCTGCGTTGAACAACAATATAGAAAAACCAAACACGATGTTTTGATTTTGCTGATAAGGTACAAATTTTTGGATTTTTATACTGAAAATGTGGTTAATTTTTGATAAAATCGATTTTACTCAAGTTTAAATAATTCTGAAAAATTTTCTGCTTATATTAAAAATCAAAGAAAAGTTGGTAGTCCTTTCTCATCTCATTTTACATGTTTTCAGATTTTTGATATCATCGCGCTTTTAAAAGTTATGGCCCAAAAACAAACAAAATTTTCGAATTTTTTTGCATAAAATTTACCATCAAAATTTCTTGAAGCTTGAAAATAACATAGTTGTTATTGTGAAACCAATGAGTTGATATTAAAAAAGATATTTCAGTTCGATTTTTGTTAATTTTAAGACATTTTAAGGTTTAATATTGTTAAAAATTTTACAAAATGACAAAAATTTTTATAGTTTTTGGGCCATAACTTATGATAACGCGATGATATCGAAAAAACTGAAAATATGTAAAATAAGAAAAAATAAAGGACTACCATATATTTTTTTCTAAAATTTTTAATATCATAATTGCACTTCACATTCGTTCACCTCAACAATCGAACTAAATACACAGATTTTTTCGTCTGCATTTATGCTGGTGAACACGGCCATTGATATAAAGTGAATTCGATTCATGAAATATTGAATTTTTAGATATGTTTTTATATTGTTTTTAAATAATCGACAACCCTACCCTAAAGCTGGATAGAATTCAGGATTACGGCTTGGTTTCATAAAACTGCAGTTAGCGTTCCGCAAGATTTACCTACTTACCGCTATTGTGCACTACCAGCAACCCAAATATTTGGAGTGTTAACCAAGGCCAAAATCCCTTAGAACAGGGGTGCCCAGAATCATCTTACCAGCGCGTCAAAGCCTATACAAATGCATAAAAAATATTGCAAGCAACAAAAACAATACGAAATAAAAAGAGAAAACGATTTTTGTTTGTGTGTGTGAGTGGTCGTTGCTACGCAGATCTGTCTCGATAGCGAAAAGCATTCGGCCGTACGCATAAACAATTTGTTGTTGCATTCGAGTTTGCGAAAGACATCGGAGAGAGAGAGAAGAGAGGCACATATGATGTTGTTGTTGCAGGTCTGTACGCGGCAACAACAAAACGCAGAGCAAGCATATGATTTTGTTCTGGCTTTATGAAGGCTTATGGCGTGCGCTAAACCTATACGCGCAATCTATTCCTTTGCGTACCACAACAACACATGCGTGTCGGGGTTTAACGGACCGTTAACCGAACGTGTTAAACGTATGACCTTCTGATCCTCAACTGAAACTGGACCCCTTTCCCCCTGTTTCAAAAAAAGTTCTGTTCAAAGAAAGTTTCACTTACGGTACTTTTTAAAGTACTGTATCGGTCGCCCTCTTTAACAAAAATAATAGTAGGTCTCATTTTACTCCAATTTACTGAAATTTTTAAGAAGCAGATTTCGCACCCAAACCCTAGGTTTGATAAGTTAAGGACCTGGTCCACGATCCGAACTTGACGTTCTAAAGAAATTTTGAAAATTTATTAGAATTCAGCTGTAAAGACTCCGCCGAACGGTTTTCCCCGGATCGCGATTACACAACTGTTTTATATGAAACTTGATGACAATATTCGCTGCGGCTTATTAAGATTTTTTCCCAATTTGGTTAACTTACAACATACCGAAAAATGTAACTACGCTTGACACCAAATTTTCCCATCTAGTGCTTACTTTCAACACAAATGATCAAAGTTCAGCTATCTAGCTCTTACCGTTTAGGCTGTGCGTCAATAACAAAGACAAGTAAATCAATGTTGTATATTCGATTACCTTTTAAGTAGACTGCACCTTCCCGCACACATTATACCGCAGCAGAATTCTTACTAAACGATGCATGTGTACTGTAAAAAGTAACACTAAATATGTAATATATATATTATTTGTAGTTGGTAACTGTACTCGTTGTCGGTTGGAATGTAAATACACTAACTCCTCGTCAGCTCACTTGCACCTAAAATTTTTTGGCATTCCTCATGCCTAATTAGTATAAACTGGTTTTTTTTTTCACCTTTAACTTTTTGATACTTCAAACTAGTGCTGGCTAGATATTTATCGGGATTGACCTTGGCCCTGGGTGGTCTACACTGTTCCCAAAATATTTTCACCAAACTGCTACAAAGGCTGCTCAGATGGCCCATGGAATTGTTTGATACCACACCAATAGGCCGCATACTCAGTCGGTACTCCAAGGATGTTGACACAGTTGACAGTGTATTGCCCTCCTTGGCGGCAATGTTTTTGTCCACCTGCTTTTCGGTAAAGATTGCCCCTCACTTCCTCTGGAAACCAAATTGCTTTAACTCCAGCCTCCTCTAAATCTTAAATGCTGTGCTACTAAACTCTATTTCCTTTCATACCATCATATGTTCCTTCACCAATTTTTCAGCTTCCTTCAACTTTTACTAATTTTAACACAAAACGCCTTTACTTGATGGGCTGGTGTGGTGGGTCATGTGTGTGTGTGTGTGAGTGAGTGAACATATAGCTCCAAAGAGAACTGGATACATTTTTGATACCTCATCTCTAACCGGACTATGGTGGTTTAACAGATAGTTGACCTCATCTAGAGATTATGGTGCAATGGTATAACGCCCACTCTGACGAAGCACTTATCTCAGAGCAATTTATTAGGGGAAAAAGTACAGTTACGCTTTTCTGAACTAAGTCCACGATTTGAAATCAGCGCCATTGTTAGGTGGTAGGCAGTCCATTTAGCTCTTCATCACAGATACTCACAATATTGTGTACCACCCACCCTATTTGTTCCGTTCCCAAATTCCTCAGGTGTGTTTGCCTACTTTGCGGTCGTGATTGTCTACTGCGGCGGCTTCAAGGCGGCAAAAGCATTGCACAATGAATTGCTGTACATTATCATACGCGGCTCTGTGTGCCGTTTCTTCGACATAACACCCATTGGACGTCTCTTGAATAGTTTCAGCGGCGATATGGATGTTATCGACGAAGAGTTACCCGCCACTCTGGACTCCTTTATGACCTTTATTTGGATGGTATTTGCATTTGATTGGCATTATTTTTTTATTCCCTATTTTATTTCGATTTTATAATATCTTAAACGAAAAGTTTTCGGTTTGTAGCCCATAACGGTTTGTACTTGCCCAAAAATTAAGCAAGGATTTTGCTCAACATCAACTCTCATGATCTCTTTTTAATCTCTCTCTCTCCCCCTCTCTTGAAACATATCATTGCTAAAAACAAAAATCAGGTCTGGGCAACTATGGCGCTGCCATAACCCTGTTCACCTCAACATTGCATGCATCAACCCATGTTTTTCGACAACTCTTTAACAATATCATGCATTGTCCATCAGCATTTTTTGATACAACGCCCAAGGGGCGTATTTTGGATCGCTGTTCAAGTGATATTAACTGTTTGGATTTGATAATGCCGATCAATATACGCATGTGCCTGGCCACAGCATTACAGGTAATCCAGTTAAGAACAACGATCGATAAGTTTTGATGAATTGCATTCTTTGTTTAACTATGGTTTTATGTTTAACTTTCGGTTCATTTATATTTCATATTATATTTGACCTTAGAAAATACTACAGAAGTCAGTTTCAAAATTTTCCCAACATTTTACAATAAGTATATAAGCCATGATTTTTCAAGTAGGTCAAGAACTAGTTCAAACTATTTTAGTATCAGTTTTATAAAAGTAAGTTCTTTTATATAGTTACAAGTGGGAAAGTGCAGGCATCTCTGGATACGTGTAGATCAACCGATTTGGTGACGTCTTCTTTTATGTAACTTGAATTTAATTAAACTTTACCTTAGTAGAACCCTTATTTTCTTCCAAGATGCATGTTATGTGGCAACTTATTCGATTTAGCTGCTTTCTGAGGCCTTTAAACACCTGATTGTTATTGTGATTCAGTGTTCTTTCACTACCTTCTTTTTGCTCTTCTATTAGAAAGCTAAACTAACAAATTATCTGCTCCCTCAAGTAGGTCACTCAATAACACCATACCAATTATGTGGATCCTAGAGCAATTTTCTTTAGATTGGTTCTGTAAAGAATTTTAGAAAGAACCTTGATAGATACGTGGATTAACCGAAACGACCGCTATCTTTTATAGTTTTCCATTGAGTTTATAACTATTTGAGACGAAACTTATTGCATTCTCAAGGTTGAGCACTGAGGCACTTGTGCAAAAGCTTAAGCATTCCCAAAAACAATTTCCTCTGTACAAGCATGTATTATATTATTATTATATTATTGTTAACTAAAAAAAAAATTATTCAAGAATAATTTTGTTTTCCAAGTTTGACTCTTTAAGCTTAGTATACACCTTAACAAAGTAACTACCAAAACAGAAAACTCCATATAAAAAAACCTCACAAAACCAAGGCATTTTGGTGTCAAGAGTTTTGTAAGTTATTTTTATATGGAATATTTTGTTTAGACAGTTCCTTTGTGTTGAGGTGTATACGAAGCAATTTTGTGAAAAATTTATTACATATTCATTTTTCAAAGTATTGTCCAGCGATGGACTACTTTTTTCCATCTTATTGGATATTTTCGGCTACCACCTCTACGAATCTATCCAATTTTGGAGTTGAAAAGTGCCGATGCTCAAGGGTATTTTCATCGACATAAACAAACAGTGCCTTTGCCCCTACTCTAGCCGTTGTTGCTTCAATGCTCTGCTCAAACGCTTCAATTGAGTTCGGTAGGGTTGCCCTGTGATGGTTTTTAGTACACCACGCCCAATTGGTCCCACCAAGTACATAGCATGATCTTAGCACCGTAAATATTCGGCTTTGGCGTCGATTTTGACTTCTATACCAAAACACACCTGTGGAAATCGATGAAGCATATTTCCCGTAAGCTTCTTACAGCAGTCGATGGCCTCTTCAAATGAAAACAAAAAAAGAAAACTTCCCGCAAATTCTGTTTTGTTGGTTCCGAGTTGACATATTCGGAACACACAAAAACTATGTTGTTTACACTTTACACGGCTTTAAATCCATCGCCGCGGAAACTAAAAATTCCTGTCAAACTTCATATAAAAATACTGTGGCAGGAATTTTTAGTTTACCTTTTCGTTGCTTGTGTATCCAGCAACATGAACGTAATCCACAGTTTCTTGTCGATAGTTGGCATATCGATAGCGTGTGTGGATGGAGAGAACAGCTGACACAAAGCTCAGGAATATATTGCCAACAATTATTTTGGATGTGATGAGCGAAAGTTTTGAGGGGAGCTGTCATCTGGCTGGGGAACCATCAGAGTGCAAAGACTGGTAGAGGATGGTGCCACATGGCACACATTCCAAATTGATGAAGCCGCCAGATGGATGCTTTTCATAGACACAAAGGTTGGAGAGATGTTGTCCGTTAAGATGCCTTCTTAATCTGTGTGCAGCCAGATCATTGGCAAATCTAGAGTGGTGCACCAATTGGTCATGATATCCGTTGGTGTGCATATTAATTTGGGCGTATTTTGTTTGTAGATGTATGCCGCACATACCAGGGACCCCACATAGAGATGTCTCTAGTTTCTTGAGGGCAGTGGATCATGCCGTACCCCGTGGACTTTCCTGGTCAAGCGTCGGTTCAGAGACACGCCAAGGTATTTAGCCGCGTTAGCCGTACTGATCTGGCCACTGAGTTGACAAATCCTTAATATAAATGCGAATGTTTTTAGGCGTTCCTGAATCCGACGATCAAAGACTTCATTTGATTAGCTTACAACCTAGAGGTCATACTACTTTAAAGAAGATTGCATTATAAAGTAATGCATTTAACACCATGCTGCAAAGTGTCATCAAGTCGGTTTATCATCCCCAAGTAGTATGTGCTTCATACTTTAGCACATACTCCGAGCAGCATGCTTCCTCCAGAAAATATTATTTGAATTTTTCTAAATTTATTTAAATTCAAATAGTTAACAGTGCTTAACAGCTGATTGATCAGAGTGACCTTCCACCTTTTAGGTGCATGGTCAAACTGTTTTAATTATTTTCCACACACACTAGAAATAAGTAGCAAATTCCTGGCAGGAATTTTCCGCAGTGCTGGATACAGGCCTTTAGCAAAGCGACACATACTGAAAAAGAATCCCTAATGATAAGGCTTCAAAATGAAGTTGGTTGCAAGACTGTCCGATTCGATTTAATAGTAGAGTACAAGTAAGATATTTGTCAAAATAAAAAGTATTTTTAAAAATATGTGGTAGGGCATTAGAACTGGTTTGGTTCTGTAGTTTATTTAGGATTTAAACCACCAATTTGGTTAATAACACCGTTAATGGATCGGACCAACGACGTCTATAAGTTTCAGGATTATCAGAAAGAGCCGGAACGCATAATCGCAAGCAACTTAAGCCTGTGCATATCTATTGCATTCTCAGCTTCCTGGATATTCAGGAAAGCAAAATGTTTAGAAAAGAGGATTGATTAAAAGAGAGGAACACATGTAATAGCTACAATTGCCATTTTAAAAACGAGAAGAATACATGTCAACTTATATTAAATATTTTCGAAAAATGGCTAATATATAACAGTCTGACAATACATCCAACTTCTATTAGAGGATGATTTCAATACGGAAATGATTGACATATGCATATACATATTTATTATAAAATAGAGCAGATCAGGAAAACATTGAAACCCGTCACAACCCGACAGTTTGCTGTTCTTTAAGTGGTAAATTTCGAAAAACTTTACAACGCTAGAACGTTGAGAGCCTTTTTGTTTAGATGGTACCTACCTTAAAGTAGTCGCTGCATTGACAAATAGACGCTGGATCGGTTGGAGTTTTGAGCACATATTAGCGGTTCGGTGCGGTTTGGTTCGGTTCAGTACCGCATTGCATATATATTTTTAAACATAGTAGGGCCCACTTTAAAAGTTGTGACAGTTGACTCTGTATAGATTTCGTGCAGAAGTGCCTTTATACAAAACCAAGTGAATAACCTAGAGTTACAAAAGTGTGTCCATACATTTTTTTAGGACATGTAAATTGAAAAAAAGGAATATAGGATTAAAGCAGGTATGCAATCCGCTCAGTGGTGCCCAAACTCACACTAACAACGAAACACGAAGTAAACGTCATGACGTCAAACATGAGCTACAAACAAACAAACAAATGCCTCGTCAGAAAAGAAATAGCCGAAAGCTCGCGTCGTGAAAGAGCAAGCCGCCGAGCGTGCTATTTACGTATTCTCTCTCTCTCTTATGAGTGTGTCGGATACGACGCTGGCAGAATTATGAGTTTCTATCCCATGGGATAGGCTTTTGGCATTTTGGGCACCACTGCTCTAGATTTACAAAAGTGTCTCCATAGTTTTTTTTATTAGAATTTCTGTTAGTTCTAAAAGAGTAATTCAAATTAAAAAAAAAGAATATAGGATTAAAGCAGGATGCAATCCGCTCAGGAATTAAGACTGTCAGGAGTATAAACGAAGTTAGGTTTGCCTTCTGTTTTCTGTTTTTTTTTTTTTGTTTAATCATAATTCAATTAGTTTCAAATCATTCCTGAGGTACTTTTATGTTTTATCCACTATTGCCTATTTTGCCGTTGTCCTTGTTTTATTGTCAATCTAACCAAAAACTGATTCGTTTTTCTAATCTTGTACACACGCACACACAAGTCGGTCTGTTTGTATGTCCCATCAACTATTTTTTCTCCAACTATTTTTATGGTATTTGTTTTTATATTTTCTGATTCCCCTTCCTTTCCCTGCCAGTCATAAGCTATATAGGCGCCGTTGTTATCGTTTATCTGGGCGCCCTTAGTGGTGCTCAGAAAATCTTTGGCCATCTCTTTGGACGCATTATGCATGCACCACAATCCTTTTTCGATATCAAGCCCCGTGCTCGCATAATTGATCGTTTAGCCAACGATATATACAAAGTGGATGTGGTCTTGCCCGATCTAATACGCGTCTTTAATTCACAAATGTTCCGGGTACGTGATGTACATAAAATTCGTAACTAACAACTTACCTAAATAGCCCAAGCGAAACTAATCTCTACTAATCAAACTGATTTTAACGCATCTCCCACCCAGATCGTAGCAATTTGAGGCCCCATCATTAAGTCGTAGACTGTATTGTACATTTGGAAGCTTCTTCCTTCTTGCTGGACGAGCGCACGTTTTGTTCTCGTACTACACGCATTTTTTCTAACCTTTTATCCTGTGCTTGTGTCCCCACAAACCCCAAGCTTAGAATCTAATCCTCTGTTTGACATTAAATTGCCCGTGTTTAGGTATTTTCTCGTTCCTTTCGGATTTGGTGCCCGCTTTTGGAGGCTTACAAGCGGCCATTGTGCTGCATTGGACGTTGCTGAACAAAATGCTGCGGGCTCCCATGTCCATGTTTGATACCACACCAGTGGGTCGCATAATATCCAGATTCTCGAAAGATATTGAAACGGTTGACCAGAAAATGTCACAAGTTGTTAATGATTGTCTTTGGTGTGCTTTTGAGGTAATCCCCATGAACAGAAAGCGCCTTTGAATTGCTACAAAGTTGTTAGAGGAAATCCATCCCTAATCCCTTTAACCCGCACCACCACGACCACACATGACGCTCCCACTACCCACACCCACCCAACAAGTAACGGCGTTCGCTCATCTAAATTTTAATTTACCCAATCAGTTTCAGTTCATTCAGTTCTTCTTCCTAACTAACAACTCACCCCTCGCACTTGGATTGAATTCTGTAAGAAGTTCCCCGATATTAATATGATTTCTGTTTGTGTTGGTTAGGTTCTGGCCACCATAGTGGTCATTAGCATGTCTACGCCCATTTTCCTGGCTGTCATTGTGCCCATTTCGTTCCTTTATTACTTTGCCCAACGTTTCTATGTGGCCACATCACGACAACTGATGCGTCTGGAGTCGGTATCACGGTCACCGATATACTCACACTTTGGCGAAACTGTAACGGGAGTGTCAACCATACGCGCCTACTCCGTGGAGGATCGGTGAGTATTGAATGTGATATAATAGAGGAGACAATATTTCTAATGTTCTCTCTTGCAGTTTCATTGAGGAATCCGACAACAAAGTGGACAAGAACCAAGTGTGCAAATACCCCTCCATGATTGCCAATCGTTGGCTGGCCATTCGTCTGGAAATGGTGGGCAATTTGATTATTCTCTTTGCCTCGCTCTTGGCCGTGCTTGGTGGACAAAAAGATCCCGGTCTGGTGGGTCTGTCAGTGAGCTATGCCCTGCAGGTGACCCAAACACTTAACTGGCTGGTGCGCATGAGCTCCGACATTGAGACTAATATTGTGTCCGTGGAGCGTATCAAGGAGTATGGTGAGACCAAACAGGAGGCGGCCTGGGAATTGGAGGAGGATAAGAGCAAGCCCAAAAATTGGCCCGAGGACGGTCGCGTTCAGTTCCAGAACTTCCAGGTGCGGTATCGTGAGGGCCTCGATTTGGTGCTGCGCGGCGTGAGCTTTAACATCTCCGGTGGCGAGAAGGTTGGCATCGTGGGACGTACTGGAGCTGGCAAGTCCAGCTTAACACTAGCCCTGTTCCGCATCATTGAGGCAGCCGGTGGCAAAATTATGATCGACGGCGTGGACATTGCCAGCATGGGTCTACACATGCTGCGCTCTCGCCTTACCATTATACCCCAGGATCCGGTGCTCTTCTCTGGCTCATTGCGTATTAATTTGGATCCATTTGAGGTGAAGAGCGATGATGAGATCTGGAAGGCTTTGGAATTGTCCCACTTGAAGGCTTTTGTCAAGAGCTTGGCGGCGGGTCTGAACCATGAGATCTCCGAGGGTGGTGAAAATTTGTCAGTGGGTCAACGGCAATTGGTTTGCCTGGCGCGTGCCTTGCTAAGGAAAACTAAGGTGTTGGTGCTGGATGAGGCTACGGCAGCTGTGGATTTGGAAACGGATGATCTGATCCAGGTGAGAAAATGACTCAAATTCAGTTGGGCAATTTGATATGCTAATCCTTTACTTATACTTACAGAAAACCATTCGCACTGAGTTCAAGGAGTGCACTGTGCTGACAATTGCCCATCGCTTGAACACCATTCTGGATTCGGATAAGGTCATTGTTTTGGATAAGGGTCAAATAACTGAATTTGCCTCACCCACCGAACTGCTGGACGATCCGAAATCGGCCTTCTATAGCATGGCCAAGGATGCCAATCTAGTTTAAGTTCAACAAACCCCCCTCCCACAATTCTCCCACAATGAAACTCAAAAGGAAGTGTGCCCAAATCACTTAACCGGTAGCTTTAACCATAACCAATTGGCAATAGGAGAATGCTCTACCTCAACAGTGGAATAACAAACAGCAAAAACTGCGCGAACAAGGGGAAATTAGCAAATACCATTCAAATGTTCATTAGCTTAAGCGGGAGATTTCTGTTTCAATGTTTTGTACTGTATGTGTATGTATGTATATGTTAAGGATATGTATATGAAACTACATAGCCAAATGTATTTTTCTATGTCTATAATGTACTTACTTTTTTTGGTATACAACAAATTAAAAGCGAAAACTACTTAGTTATGCCACCATGTACTTGTATGAATTTAAGTACTTAAAAAAAAACACTCAAGAATATTTTGCCTTGGACTGATGCAATCAGTAAGATACTGTGTCAAGTAGTGAAATCTATTTTTGCAAAAACTTTTGTAAAACTTAACTTGTATACTTAAAACATAATAATAAAGAAATTGCAAACCACTGTAAATTAAAACAATCTCTTTAAAATTTGATTGTCATTTAACAGATTTATTGTAAGTACACCCAATGTGAATTAAGATAGCAAAATGCTAACAAAAGATTGTAAGTCTTTAAAAAATAAAACAGGCGTTATAAAGATAAAGATTAAAGATCATGTATTGTATTTGGGTTACACATGTTCATACCCCATTCTTGTGCCATTCACTGACTAATACTGTTCGAGTGAATTTCAATTATCAAATCACATGTTTCTGCTAAAAGTCACACACAGGTACTTAAATGATTTTCTGACGAGGGTGTGTCATCAAGATTACAAATCGTAAATATTTCATGGTAGACAGCCTGTTTTACACTGTGTGATATGCATTCTTGACTTATCGCATTTGTTTATTTTATGATTTTTGCTAGTTCCGTTATTTGGGTAAAAGGTTTTATATTGGTACTTCACTTTTTAGGTGTTATTTTTATTAGGTATACAGGTACATTACATTGTTTTGGGAGTGCTTCAGCATTTATAAACAGCAGAGCTGTAAACGAATGATTAATTTTTGAATCAATCCTGCGAATCATTCAGACATCGAATTGACATGTTTTGAATTAATACAATTTTCCGCAATCAGAATTGAATTGATTTTGATTTAACTCATTTTCTAAAAAAGAATTGAATTGATTTTGCATAAATTCAAATGAATTAGAAAATTTGATGGTTCATTCATTTGATTTAAATCTGAATTAACTCAACTTCATTCATTTTGTCACATTTTCCAGTTTAAAATAACTAATATTATTGTTTAACTTAACCATATGCGTTACAATTAAATAGCAAAGCGAAAAAATATAATTTGAAAAAAATGGATGCAAATAAAACAGTGTGCAATTGCTTGGCAAGATGCAGCAAAACAACTACAGAGCTCAAATCATTATTTTAAAGACAATCAATCACACAAAGCTCGCTGCAGTCCAGTTCTACTACATACCAGGACATATGAATATACCACAAAATGTTCTAGCCAACAATGCTCCTACAGAAGATCACTTCATAGTTGTGAACTGGAGTCTAAAGGATGCAATCTGCAAAATCTACAGATCTATAAAGGACCATTGGGATAAGGAGTACGCCGACTTCGTTGCCAGTAAACCAAGAGAGTTTTCTGATCTATTTCCATTTACGCCAAACAAACCATGGCTCAACACGAAAAACTGCAATCTAAAAGCCAAAGATTTAAAGTTATTAAATAGACTGCTCAGCGGAAACGCGTTCGATAATTATACTCTAGCCAAGATGCATGTCAGGAACGATATCCGTTGCAATACGTGCAACGATTACGAAATCGCCTCACACATAATCGGGGGTGCCACAGATACCTCTTCCAACCTTCAATCTTCAAAACTCTAATGTTTTGTTAGGAGATTTTTCAAAGCTCTTTTCTCACTAGCGCCTTTTGTCGAAGTGGCGTCCTCTACATGACAGAAGGCGGATTAAGGGATGGAAACTAATACCTCATGTTTGGCGCCAACAAATTTTTAAATTTCGCATTATATTGGTGGAGAATGCGACTTAAAATTGAATTATTATTTAAAAATGCATCATAAATCATATAACACAATCAAAAAATTTTAGTTAATCATTAAATTAACCCACATCTAAAATAAGGGAAATTTTTTTTGCTAGGGATTCAGTCCTGTTTTTAGAGATGGAACATTAATTGGAACATCTGGTGTTTCAACTAGATTTTCTAATTAGAAAATGAAATCTCTAGAAGTTCTGTGGTACACCAAACACCGTCGGCAAAATCTCTAGAGATTTCTGTGGCACCCCCGAATATTTACTTGCCGACTTAGCAAGTTTTTCAACTTGGACAATTCCGTTGAAACTGCCATTGTAGCTTCTGTTCTATGTCCTCTATCTATGGCATTAAATCCAAGATTCAATATTGGAACTGTATTTATTCGGAATACTTCGATTTCTCATTTGCTAGTAAATATCTAATCGTGGAGCACATTAATCTATATTAAAGGCTTTTATATTTTTAGAGTGCCAGAACTTTCGGCATTTTTGTTCGACTCGAAAGTCGTTACATATGCTAAGCAAGTATCCACAAATTAAGAAGGCTTTTTTAAAATTTAAAACACCACTGCCATCGTCAGCTGCATTAAAGAGGATTTTCCTACGCATCAATTTTGAACTTATCCAAACGTGGATGTCTTGGAGAGGAGAGCTTTGAATAGCTTCTGCTATGAAAAGTTAATGATTTTTAAAGAAGCCTAAAACTAACTATTACAACCAGTATTGTATTTAATAAATTATAGAAAAATAATGGCGTCTAGTTTGCTATCTTCTGTAACTCATTTGGATAAGTTAATCAATAATATTAATTGTTTTAAACTGGAAAATGTGACAAAATGAATGAAGTTGAGTTAATTCAGATTTAAATCAAAAGAGAACAATCAAATTTTCTAATTCAGTTTGAAAAATTTTTAAAATTAAATCAATTCAATTCTTTTTGTATATGAATTAAATCAAAACTCAAAAATGTTTTAATTCATTGTGAATTAAAGACAAATCACCTGACTCATTCGTTTCTCGGCCTTTTAGAAAATACTAATTTTGGTTTATCAGTTAAAGAATTCAGATTTTATTTCACAAGTTGACGGAAGCACCCTTTTTGCGCAATGATTTGATTCAAGTTTCGTTAACAGCTGATAGTGCGCCCGAACAGCTGATTGCCAATTGGCGCAAAAGTAAACAAAGGTGCGAAATCAAAACATGACGAAAAAAAGTGTGATAAATTGTTTATCTAAGCTTGGCAGAGTATGGGCATATTTTGCGTTATGTTCGTATCAAATTGATAAGCTATTTAACTTCTGCCAGCGCTGCACTATGATCAAAAAGTCGATTTTTGTTTTCAAAAAAATCGGACTTGAAAGTTGGCCCATTTAAAACTCATGAAATATGTTTAGAGGACGAAATATTTAAGATCGATCCGATCCTGCCTCCCATACTAGATCCTTTTTAATACATATTTTCTATCACTTATTAGGAATCAGTTGTGGTATAGTTTGTTTGAATTTTATTTTCTCCTTTTTTGCTCATCGACCAATCTTATAATCAAAAGGCGTTTAAGGAGCGAGGGAAGAAAGAGGAGAGGGGAAAAAGGAGGAAGGGTAAGAAGAAAAAAAAAAAAAAAAAGGGAGAAAAAAGAAAAAAAAAAAAAAAAAAAAAGAGAGAGGAGAGCGGGGAGAGAGAGAGTGGCATATAATAGGTAAAGGTAGGAAGCTGGTGAAGAAGCGCCGGGTGAAAGGTAAGAAATTTTGAAAGGTTGGGAGGGGTTTCAAGGAGAAGGGGGGGAGGCGGGTGAGGAAAAGGAAAATAAATAGTAAAAAGGGGAAACGAAGGGGAGGAGGGGAGGAGGGAAGATTGTATTAGTTATTTTGTGAATAAGAAAAAAAAAAAAGGGAAAAAAAAGGGTAGATGTATGGTAATCGGAAAGTGTGTGTAATGTGCCTAGTCAACACCAGAATTTGATTCCTTATTTCAATCTACATTCAATTAAAATTATTTAAAAAAGCTAAACAAAAAAAACGGAGAGGCTAAAAAATTAACATTAATCGATAAGAATGTAAAAGTATTTTGAAAGGAAGAAATCACATTTTCATTTTTTTTGAAAGAGGAGGCTTTCTATTAATGGTAAATTTTGTTCTTATATTATTGTTATAAGTTGTAGAAAAGAGATCAAACCATCTTGTTTTGACATATTTAAAAATATAATAATTATATTGAAAGGAGTTAAATGAAAAATAATGAATGAATAAATAATGAATAAATTGTAGTAAACGATTCTGGTTCTAGAAACTGAAACGAGAAGCTGGCTATTTTATCTTTTGGTACATACGAATCCCGTGAAGTTGGAAATGGAGATCTAACAGGAAGAGGCAGTATGAAATATGAGAATTTATGAGTTAAACATTAAGGACAGAGATATGCGTAAGTCAAGAAGCTAAAAAGGGACTATCCACAATTAAAGATCAAATAAAAAAGAAAATGAAAAAAAAAGAAAAAGTGAATAAAAAGAACAAGCGATGGTAGAAATAAAAGGTGGTTGCAAGGATGTTTAGTTGATTATGAATTTGGGCATTTGCGTCTCGGTCACAACGGCAGGGCTGCAAAGGCACTAAGAGTAGGTTGGCAGCGCCTCAGCGATCTGCAGTTAATTGTTACAAACGTTGCGCGCCAATTTAAAAAAAAATAAAGCATGCATTTCACATAGTAGAAGTAGGTTTTTCTTTTCGAACGAATTATAACTAAATATGATGCACAAATTTTAATGAAATTTGTTTTATTTTTTATTTATTCTTCTTGTTCATGTAAATACCGAACTGGTTCACTGCTTACGAACTGTTCAATGTTCACTTTTGTGAGCGAAGTGACGCTCTGAGTTCTTTGGTCACAACATTGTCACAGTGTGAAGCAATGTAAACCTAGCCTAAATCAGTTTCAAAGTCGAAATCTTATGTTAAAATTAATTTCATCATAAAAGTTAAAATTGCATTATCTATCACCCCATCCCTTTGATTCTACGCTCATGATCATGTTTATTCCCCCACAACACAAATACGCACACACACACGCACACACTTAGACAGCCATAAACATTTTCAACCGTGTTGGATATGAAATCACTGAACGCAACGAGTGCGAGTGCGACGCATTTGCAATACTTCTAGCCAGTCAACAATTTTATTCGCAATACAAACAACCTCATCATCATGGCAGCAGTGGAGAAACCTATGGGTGGAGATATTTTAAAAATTGCCGGTGCCGTCATCCTGCCCAATCTGGCTGGCTTTATAAATGGCCGCATAACGCGAAACAATCTAACCAATTGGTATGCCAACTTGAAGTTCCCCTCCTTTAAGCCACCCAATTACGTTTTTGCTCCCGTCTGGATCTCCCTGTATTCGGGAATGGGTTATGCTTCGTATTTGGTTTGGCGTGATGGTGGCGGTGCTGCGGAGGCGATTACCTACGGCACCCAGTTGGCCCTGAACTGGGCTTGGACACCGATCTTCTTTGGCAAGCATAGCATCAAGGGCGTAAGTGTTATCGTTGGCATTGGCGTTATCTGTGGGTAGTAATCCATTTCTATTTCATGCTCCATTACCACACACCCAGGGGCTAATTGACATTTTGGCCTTGACGGCCACGGCCAGTGCTTGCGGTGTGCTTTTCTACCGTGTTAACAAAGTTGCCGGCTTGATCTTTGTACCCTATGTGGCCTGGTTGGGCTTTGCCAGTGCACTGAATTATGCCATCTGGAAGCTGAATCCCAAGCCCCAGAAGGAGGAGCAGCCATCGACCAGTCATAGCAAACCGAATTGAGTTAAAAAGCTTCTGGGGTTTTTTGTATGTAAAATTTTTATTAAAGTTCGTAAATGTTCACAAAAAGAAGAAAAAAAAACGAAAATGGTTTAGTAGAACCAGGGCTGGGCAGGTTAGACTGGAAAGAAAAATGCGCGATAAATTGAAAAATGCAAATTAGGGAAAAGGAGGCAGTAGATTAGTTAGGGGCCGGAGCAGGAGTACCTCCCTTGGGGGAGGTGGCCTTTGGTGAGGCGGCAGCTTTGGGCGATGGCGTGGTCTTTGGCGAATTGGCGGGGGTCTTGGGCTTGGCTGCTGGAGGAGGAGATGTCTTATTATGGGCTTTGCCTTGTGCTGGAGACGGATTGGTTTTTGGTGGAGATTGCTTGGGTTGTGGTGTAGTGGACGGCTTGGGTGCCACTGTGGGCTTGGGGGTGTTTTGCTTTGGCTGCTGCTGTGGCTTATTTCCACCTCCTCCGGATGGCTGCTTTTGTCCACCCTGAGCCTGTTGCTGTCCAGTTTTAGGTTGTGCTTGTGGCTTTGCTTTGGCATTGGCTTCCTGTTTCTTGTGGGGCTGAGACTTCTGGGGAGGAGAAGCCTCTACATCGGTAGAGGGGTCAGCCGAGCCCACCATTTCTGCCATTTCTGGCGTGGCTACCTCAGCCTTAGGCATACTTGGAGGAGTAGGTTCTTTCTTTTCCACTTTCTCCTCAATCTTTGCAGCTGGAGCGGTAGCTGGCTTGGGTGGATCGGCAGCCACAATCTGGGCTAGCGTTTGCATAACGGGTACAGCTGGAGGTGATTGGGCTTTTGCTGGGACCTCGGGTTTCTGCTCAGGCTTGACGGGAGCCACCTCTATCTGTGTATCTGGAGCAGATTTAGTTTCCTCCGCGGATGTTTTTACTGTTTCTGGCTCTGGGGTTTGGGTTTCAATTTTCTTTTTATCTGTTTCTGCCAACTCCTTGGCAGCAGCTGGCGGAGATTGTCCCTTTACATGATTCTTAGCTGCTTTTGGGGCTGGCTTAGCCTCCTCCTTAGCGGGAGTTGATGGGGATTGGGCATCCACTATAATTTTGGCTGGTTCTGGATCAGATTTGGACTCCTCCTTGGCGGCAGTTGGCGATTTTTGGGCATCTACCTGAATTTTTGATGTTTCTGATGCGGGTTTCGACTCTTCCTTGACGGGAGTTGTTGGCGTTTGGGCTTCCACCTTATTTTTAGCTGGTGTTTCTGTAGTCTTGGACTCCTCCTTGGCAGCAACTGGTGGCGATTTGGCTTTTTCCTCTTGTTTAGCTGATTGAGAAGCTGGCTTAGAGTCCTCCTGGGCTACAGCTGGCGGGGTTTGGACCTCCGGTTTGTTTATAGCTGTTTCTAGGACCGGCTCGACTTCCTTTTTAGGGGAAGCTGGTGGTGATTGCGCTTCCACCTTATTTTTAGCTGGTTTTTCTGTAGGCTTGGACTCCTCCTGGCAGCAACTGGTGGCGATTTGGCTTTCTCCTCTTGTTTAGCTGGCTTAGTCTCCTCCTTGGCGTGAGCTGATGGCGTTGCTCCATCCACTTCGCTTTTATCTGAATCTGGGACAGGTTTAGCTTCTGTCTTTGCGGCAGCAGGCGGAGATTGGGCATCTACCTTGTTTTTGGTTGATTCTAGAGCGGGCTTTGACTCCTCCTTGGCGGTAGCTGGCAAGGATTGCTTATCCGCTTTGGTTTTAGGTGTTTCTTTAACTGAAGCAGGTGGTGATTCGGTTTTCTCCTTACTTATAGCTGGTTCTGGGGTAGGTTTCGACTCATCCTTGGTTGGAGCTGGAGGCGATGTAGCTTTTACCTCATTTTTAGCTGGTTTGGGCTCCTCTTTGACAGGAGTGGGAGCCTTGTTGACCTGTTCTTTGGTGGGAGCTGGAGGCGATGTAGCTTTTCCCTCATTTTTAGCTGATTCTGGGGCGGTTTGGGCTCCTCTTTGACAGGAGTGGGAGCCTTGTTGACCTGTTCTTTGGTGGGAGCTGGAGGCGATGTAGCTTTTACCTCATTTTTAGCTGGTTCTGGGGCGTTTGGCTCCTCTTTGACAGGAGTGGGAGCCTTGTTGACCTGTTCTTTGGTGGGAGCTGGAGGCGATGTAGCTTTTCCCTCATTTTTAGCTGGTTCTGGGGCAGGTTTGGGCTCCTCTTTGACAGGAGTGGGAGCCTTGTTGACCTGTTCTTTGGTGGGAGCTGGAGGCGATGTAGCTTTTCCCTCATTTTTAGCTGGTTCTGGGGCAGGTTTGGGCTCCTCTTTGACAGGAGTGGGAGCCTTGTTGACCTGTTCTTTGGTGGGAGCTGGAGGCGATGTAGCTTTTACCTCATTTTTAGCTGGTTCTGGGGCAGGTTTGGGCTCCTCTTTGACAGGAGTGGGAGCCTTGTTGACCTGTTCTTTGGTGGGAGCTGGAGGCGATGTAGCTTTTACCTCATTTTTAGCTGGTTTGGGCTCCTCTTTGACAGGAGTGGGAGCCTTGTTGACCTGTTCTTTGGTGGGAGCTGGAGGCGATGTAGCTTTTACCTCATTTTTAGCTGATTCTGGGGCAGGTTTGGGCTCCTCTTTGACAGGAGTGGAAGCCTTGTTGACCTGTTCTTTGGCGGGAGCCTGTGGGGCAGCTTTTCCAAGTATAGGGGATTGATCTTTTGTCTTATTTTCAGCTTTTTCTGGCTCTGGTTTAGCTTCCTGAGCGGCAGGAGCAGCCAATGGTATCGGATCTTGGTTTTTAGTTGGCTCAGCTATAGGTTTAGTTTCTTCCTTGACTTGCGCTGCCTGCGGTTGACCCTTTCCCTTGTTTTTAGCTGTTTCTGGAGATTTGCCTTTTCCCTTGTTTTTAGTAGGTTCAGTAGATGGTTTACTCTCCTCTTTGTTAGGCGCCACCTGGGATTTGCCTTCGTTCTTATTCTTGGGTGGCTCTGCTGCAGTTTTGACCTCTTCCTTCGGAGGGGACTTTGGCTGTTCCTTGGTGGGAGCTGACTGTGCTTTGCTCTGCCCTCCCTTGTTATTTGGAGCCTCTTTGTTCTTCTGTTGTTTATTCTTACTTTGATCCTTCTTATTTTCCTGCTTGTCTTTGGATTTTTCATTCTTGGCCTTGCCTGGTTTCTGTTCCTGTTTCTTTGACTCCGTCTCCTTCTCAGCTGTAACTTGTTCTTGTTGCTTAGTGGCCTCCACCTTGGCCACCTCATCAAAATCACCCACCAGATGTGGCACCTCATCATCATCTTCTTCTTCACCCACTGCAACTGCTGCCCCACCCACTCCTTCCTTCTCGTCATCACCAGCCATCTTCTGCTGGTTCATTGAGTTGGCATACATTCTCAATTGAACCACCGTCTCCTGACCCAATTGTGGCAATATCTCTGGCAACATTTCCACCACCTTTTTGGTCTGCCCGTGACCCGTCACCGCAAACGTGTTGGCCGACAGCGAAGCCTGCGCCTTGGGATTGTTAAAGTGGATGACCGTCAGGTCATCTTTGATGATGTTCACTTCCTCAATGCCGGGTATGGTGCTCACCGACAGCTTCTTAAGGGAGCTCTGCAACTTCTTGTCATCAGTGGCCGCCGTCTGATGCATTACCTTCTTCTTGCGACGTGGTGTGCCCTTGCCACCGATCCGCACCTGGGCCTGCAAGCGTTTCAGCTTCTCCACATTCATGTTGATGGCGAGGGATTATGACTATCTGGAATGGAAAGTGGGTATGCTCTGGCAGACGGATTATATAAATTGTTGAGAAATTAACCTGCGATTTCAGACGACGATGTGCAACTCCACGGGCAGAAATCACGAATGCATCGGCCGGGGCCGCTTCAACCGATCCCAACCCGAAGCAGCGCTGCTTTTATTAATAACGCGAGAGATTCGCATTTTTCGCCTGCTTCTGTGGCCTTTTTTTTTGTTTTGCATTTTTGTTTTTCGCAAAAAAGAAACTGTCGCCGCCAGAAAATTATAAATAGAACCACAATTTCCTTCTCTACAGATGATTTTAGTTTTACTTTTGGTGAGGCAACTCGGCGTGTGGCTACCCAAGCGGCTGTTGAACTGTGGGTTGGGGAGGATGCTCCGAGAGAGCAGGGAGCGTCGCATCGAAAATAGAAGGCGAACTTTTCTTACTTTTTTATATGGTGGGGGAGATGTAGCGCAAGAAGTTAAACGGGGGATGACGGGAAAAATGTGATTAGACTAGGCTAGATTTTTGGAAATTTATTTGCAATAGAACTCGGAGGGGAATAAAATAAATATCAAATTAAAGCAGCTAGCCCGAACATTAATTCTATTAATCACTCAAATTCATAATTTTATCTATGCCATGAAAACATGAGACAACTTATTATTCGAATTATTACTAGTTTCGTCTAGTGCACAGTGGTCAAGAGCTCTAATTTTATAAGGAAATCTAGTTGGAAAGTTGAAATTTTGTGGGGTTAACTTCTAAATTTTCACTAAATTTTCTAAATTATAAAATCAAGCTCTACAAATTCTGAAAATTTTGTTCTTAAAACATTAAAACTAATTAAGAATATAATACAGGGTGGTCCATCTAGTGTTTGAAATTTGAACTATTTTTTAAAATTATATTAAATTTTTTTTTTTAATAATTTTTTATTATTAATCTAATAATAATATAATATGTAATAATATTATGTGGGGTGGGAATTGGGGAGAAAAGAAAAAAAAAAGCAAAAAACGATTTGTTGTTGGATTTAAAAAGCAAACAAAAAAAAAATCGACCTAATTTTTTTCAAAAATTTTTAAAAACTATAAATGGTTGGAATTAGGCTGGTATAAACCCAAATTTTTTGGCCGGGAAAAAGACGGATAATACCTAAAGCTTAATTTGATACTTCGTGCTCCCCCCTTGGCGGATGGCGTTTTCACCGCTGTAAAGACGGATGATTGTTTGACGGACGCTGCAAATACGGAGTGCATTGTCAGAGGAGTCTTAAAAAAGGTTCCGTTCTTAAACGCAGCACCACAAAACAGAACGACTTCAATTTGTGGAAATAAAACTCTGAGAGAAACTGTGCCCGGTATACAATTTTAGCTTTATTTTGTTAAAACAGCTTTGTTCAAATTTTTTTCATTTAGATAACTTTTTTGAGAAAAAAATTGTGTCCTGAAGAGGGGTTTCGGCACTATTGGATAGATTTGCGTAATTTAACTTATGTTTTCCAAACCCAATGTCGGAGGCGGATCCCAAAGAGTTGGGGAGCCTTTTAATCTGTCGCTTGAGCTGTGCTTCACAAGCTGCAGGATGAACAGTGGAGAATACAACTAAGTATTGGAGTATCGTCTTCTGCCATACTTTGAAAAAATGGAAAGAGATCTTGTTTTTCCGCAAGATAATGCATCTATTCACAAGAGCAGAGAGACCCAGCGCTTTTAAGTGATCACCATATAAATGTTTTGGATTGGCAGCACGCCCCCGGCCTAAACCCAATTGGAGAACATAGCAGGCGTGTTTACGCCAATAACAACGAATTTGAGAACGTCGAAAGCCTCAAAAGCGACATTTTGGCCCTATGGTCTCTTTTAGACCAAAATTTACTTACAAATTTGGTGAACTCAATTCCTAAGAGACTTTTGAGGTAGAAAGGCTCAAGGGGTCTCTATTATTATTAAATAGCGTTTAAATACCAATCTAAGAATAAAATTTTAACGAATCCAACAAATTGAAACATGTGTCGTATAATTTTGAGTTCCAATCGCAGCTATGAAAAGAACTTTTTGCTTTTTTAACCGTACTTGAAAACGCGAGATGCAACGAGATAAGAATAAGATTTAAGGCAGAATTCAGGAAGCGGTTCATTAACTGGATACTTGATTTTGTTGTATTATGCTTTACCCGTTCTCTAGGAGGGTCGAAACTAAAAATTTCGAGTGTCGTTAATTTGGGTCAGGAGTGTACTCTAGACCGAAAAACATTGCTGCGGTTGCTGAAAAGTGTGCGCGAACAACCATCGACGTCAACTTGTCATCGATCTCAACAATTGACATTTCACGCAGCTGATGCATTTTGCATAAAGTCCTTAGCCATGAAGCCTTACAAAAGTTTACGAGCAATTGACCATCCGAATAGTCTACAGTTCGCAAATTAAGCGGAAGATCGTTTGGCCGAATTGAATTTGACCGAAAAAATCATCTTTTTCGATAGGGTACATTTCCACCTCGGTGGTTATGTTAATAACACAAAAATCCGCATATAGTCGTGGTGTTGTGTGGATTTTAGTCTGAAGGCATCATTGATCCATTTTTCCTTTAAAACGAAGAAGGAGCCACCGTGACCGTGAATGGTCATTTTAAGTGATTGGTTCTTCGAGGAAATTGAAGCAGAAGATTTGAACGATATTTGGTTTCAACAAGACGTCGCTACGTGCCACACAGCGCACGCTACAATCGGTCTTCTGCGGCCTATCTTCAAAATCGAATAGTCAGCAAATACGGAGATGTGAATTGGCCGCCAAGAAGCTGTGATCTGACACCGCTAGACTCAGGAACAAATGTTATGCAACAACATATGTTAGGAACAAATGTTATGCAACAATCCTGAAACAATTGATGAGTTGAAAACGAGATTCAAGTTGCTATTGCTGACATACGTGCCGAAACCAGAGCTCCCAAAAAATGCTCCCCTTTCACAGGCTGTCAGATAGAATACAGTCACTCTCAGACACTATGAAAAAGTGAAACGATATGACATCTCACAAAGTGCTCTTTGCCCATCAATGAGAGATTTTTTTAGCTTGCTTTGCTCATGTGTTTTCTTGAGACACTTTGCTGGTCAGAATTTTTCGAAAGTGTCTTCTAAGCATGTGTGTGCGCCTCAAATAAATATAATATGTGTGTATGCATGTTGTGCTTTTGTAGAAGGCAAAACAATACATTGACGCTGTTGATTGTTGTTAATTAGCTTATAATGGCATCAAGAATTATAAATTTTCCTGAGCCTTAAACTTTTTCAAATTAAAAAAGATGTACTTAAAGGTGATCAGAAAACTCGACAAAGTTATCACAAACTGCCTTTTGAAAAAGGGCAAGTAAGCGTGGAGCGCATAGTTCCGGAAACGTATATTTTTTAAATAAAGTGCATATTTTTTAAATTTTACAATACCTTAAATTCATCGCTTTGCTGCGAATGTGGTATAATATTATCTGGCCCCCATGTTAGAAATTTTGAGGCGGTATTGACGGCTAAACATCGGGAAATTTTCGAATCATTAAATGAGGTCAAAGAGTACACCGGTATGCAAAAAATGCAAGGATAATGAAAAGTGCCATCGAGGCAAATAAACAAACAATAATTGCGTCTAACGTGAAAATTGTATCCACAGTCGGCAGGCCATTTTTACTTTAAGCCTGCAAAGGGTTTCGCGAAATTGGCAAATATGTACATAATGACCTGCAAATGGCTCCAAAAGCCTCGAGAAATATGAATCATGTTCAAGTAAAAGGGCTGTCCATAAAAGACGATATAAAGGTTATGGTCAAACGCAAGCTCATATCGCTTAAAAATTGTTTTGGCGACCAGACTGGAGAAATCAGTACAAGGATTTAATTTGCAAATAATTAAATATACGTTATTAAATACTGAGAATGTCGTGAAAACGCTTGGGAAGATACAGCTACTTAATTCTTAAAAATAAGTATTTAAAATTATAATACATCGAATATTGTATATTTTCAAACATATTTTAATCCCCCCTTGTAGGCCAAGGTGAGTGTGTAACACAACAACAAAAAGGCATTTGGGACATTCGCGATTGCTGTTGCTTATGCTCAGCTGCTGACCAAACGAAATTGTCCCCTCAAACTGCTATAGTCAGACAGCTCAGTGTGTTTCTCTCATCGATTACTATGAAACAGAAAATATTAGAAAATCGAAATCTAGCGTTCTGCTGTTAAATTTTTCCTGTCATTTCGGTGAGCAGACAGCATAGAAAATTTGGTTGACCATATTTTTTGCGAGCTCTGGCCGAAACAATTGAAAATGTTCTCAAAAAATTGGGTGAATCGAATGGGCTACTGCCAAGTCATCCGGGGACCAAACTTTCCAATAAATTTTCAACCTTTGAAAACGGCTTTTTTTTATAGAAAAATTAAATTCAATTTTACATGGACCCCTGTAGTACAAATGTTCCCGAATAACGAATAACATAAATGAATTTATTCAGGTCTGTTCCCGTATTCGATTTCGATCAAATCGAGCGGAGTAGAAATTGTTAAATGGTCCCGCTTCCAAAAACCGATTGAGTTATTAGGCTTTTAACTTTAAAAACGAATATATCCTCATTTGACCTTGATAGCAAAACCGTTTCTTTCGAATCGTTTTGTCGTTTCTAGAATTCATAGATAAAAGTATATAACAGACCTGCAAACCTCATAAAAATCGACAGGGGTTCACTCGGCGAAGCTTTTTGGGGTCGGGTTCACGGAGCGGAAACAAAAGTTTAAAGGCTTGATAATATTATATTCGAGATTGGATCTTCTGATGTTTTAGCAGTTTAAAAGTCATGGAGCAATGAGAATTATAGGTAAAATTTACGCTGTGAGGCCCCTCGGCCCCAAAGGCCGTGTGCTGCCTTTGCAAAAACTGACAACAACAAGTAACTCCAAATTGGCAGCAGACTTTGTGTCTGTTTGTGCACCCACTTCGGCCATTCTATATTTGTGTGTCTTCCAGCAATCATTTATTATTACTGAGTTTATCGCTGGATAAAACAAATATGTAAGTAAAACAAGTAAGAGTGTTGCGGTCGATTGCCCTTGACAGCAAAATACCCTGTTCCAAGTAATGTGGTTCCTGGTGACATGACATAGCCCCCAAGGACTTATCGCTAAATATTTGGGTATGTCCGAAATAAAAATCGGACATAATGCCCAAAAAAATTTTGGCAGTAGAATTAGTAGTGGCATATCTATCCGTAGAGATTTTTCGAATGATATTTATTTTATTTTTTATTGTGCTTAAATTTTTATTTTTTGAGATTGAAAAATTTTCAGTTGGAAAAGTCTAAGTAAAATATTATTATTATTACTATTTTAAAAGAGCAGCATTAAACTGTTAATATAGTGTGTTTTGAAATTGTTTTAATAGAATAAGGTAGGTTGTTCCAAAGCTACATGGCATTATAATAAAAAAGGAGCTCGCCAGCTTGCATCTTCAGGATACCAAGTTTTTTGACGACGCAAAATTTAGCAAATCAAATAAATATAAAGTTCCTTAATAAATATTACTTTTGCAAAGTTTCAATATTTTACCATGAATCCAGTTGTCTACTTAAACTTAACCTTTGTATTAAGTAAGTTGTTTGTGTGTATTGTAACATGGTCAGTTAGACCGAGATTATATACGTACCTAGATATGTTATTAAATGCAACTTTTATTCTATTCTAATTAGTAAATATATCTATCCCATATGACAGTGTTGAAATAAGGAAAGGATACCTTAATTTAGTAGGCAGAAGTGTGTAGTGTGGTCGAGTGCCCCGACAGCAAAATGGCCTTGAATTCCTTTCAAGGCGCACTTGCTTATCTTCGGTGTTTTTGCTCGGATCTTATTATGGTATGATATACAGAATAGATAGATATTGGGCCAAACTTTATAAGTGTAAGTCACTATGTTCAAACTTAAAAATTGTGGCCCTGACAGTTTTTCGCGGTTAAAAGAAGGCGGAGGAGGAATTTGCCAAATCTGGAGCAAACTTTATCTGGGTACACTGTACCCGGTACAGTCTACACCTAAATACATGCAAAAATTTGTGGCTCTATCTCTTATAGTCTCTGAGATCAACGCTTTCATACAGAGTGAGAGACAGTTTTTCGCTGCTAAAAGATGGAGGAGGAGGAATTTTCCAAATCTGAAACCAACTCGATGTGGGTACATTATACACCTACATACATGCCAAAAATTGAGGCTCTATCTGTTACAGTCTCTGAGATCGACGCGTTCACACACACAGACGGACATG